>JAURVB010013205.1:0-13298 GCA_033002965.1 Piper betle | reverse complement strand
ACCTATGTTAAATAATTATTTGAAAAGCAAATTGATTATACTCTATTTGTGAGTGATCCATGTGTTATGCATGTCGGCCATCTCACCAATTAAATAATATAAGGAATGGTCCCCTTCACGGATCGATACATGTTATGTGATTTGTTGGGTCTTGCATGTTGCCAAGGTTATGATTGTAACACCTCAATTTCGCTTCACCTATGAACCGGATCAGAAATGTTACGATCGAGTTAAGTCATGTTTAAAGTTGTTGGTAGGTACAACTCAATTGATAAAATAGATCGAAACAACCCTCTTGGTATCATGAGAGTGGAAGACATTATTAAATAAGCATTAAAATGCATCAAATATAAGTAAAAGTAAGAAAAGAAATAAATGCGCTGAACTCAAGTGTGTGTAGCATTTCTCTGTCCTTCCACCCAAGTCGACTCAGTATTTGCAGTACAGTACATATATTATATGAAAACCTTCAGTCACGAATGTTACTGGTCCGACAAATAATGAATATAAACTTGCATATGGGTATTCCATTACCCACGAAAACTAATGGAACTTCAAGATTTGCCTCACATAGGGCAGTAAGCAAACACTAAAGCAAGTGCCGGCTCGCATGTGCGGCTCATAATCATATTCATCATACAACGCTTACACCCTCACATCTTCCACATCACCCGCCATGGTACTTGATTGGCAAAAGGAACAGTTAAGTTAGTGCTACATATTCCAAAAATGTGTTACATTACGTAGTACCATCTTACACCGCACTACCTCATGATTTGAAGGAGTACAAGTGCAATTCATAGATATCTCCATACCGCTCACTCTCTTATTCATGAAATTCGTAAAAATGTGCATACTTCTATAATGGGCTTAAGAAAGAGGCTTATATCATAAATTTCTGGAGCTTAAGTTTGAATACCAACAAGGGATCTCATCCTTATAGTTTTCTTAAACATTGTAGATAATATGGCTAAATGGCCCAACATTGGAGGGATCTGATAAAACTCTATCGATGTCGTCGTACATATAAAACACGATCAAACTCTACACACAAGGAGCCAACCAAAAGAGAGAGAGTCCTATGGACCCCTGGTCCAAGCTCCAAGCGTATCAGCACATATACGACGAGCTACGACTCTGAAACCTATATCGGAATCCACTACTAAGTAAAATACTAACATCTCTATATGATGCATGCTCGTGGTATGTGCTCATATCATCAATACATCCAAATAAAGAAAATAATGCCAACAAACTTATAACTAAACATCTGGCACACAAATCAAGACATAATAATAATAATATTTAAGCAAATAAATACACACATAGATAGTTAGGTAAATAATAAATACATCAATATAAATAATACCATAATCATAAAATAATAATATAATTACATGATATAAATATACAACCAAGCAGAGTAAATATCATATATACTCGTGTTAGTAAACACATAAATAACTAAATAAAGAATTAATAAATTAATAAATAAATAGTTAATATTCATTAAAACGAATAATAATAATATCATAGTTATACAATATAAGAATACATAATTAAATATAAATAAATAATCACATACACGTGAAGAAGCAAGTAGATATATATATATATATATTAATAAACATAAATAACATTAATATTAATAAGTAAATATACCATTAATAATAATAAGTAATCATATAAACATGCATTATAATCAATATATACATGAATAATAAGAAATAAATAATTATAATGAATAAATAAATAATAAAATAATAAGTAAACAAAAGTAATCATAATGTTAAAACTTACTAAATCATGTGAACATGCTTATAAACTAATATAGAAGTCTCGTATTATTGAAAATAGTTGAGAAACCGCCGAAAACTAGCTGAATCAAACCGAGCCAAGCTGAACCAGACTAAACTGAATGGGCTGAACCAACCCTATTTAGGTTAACTGGAAAATGGTGTGGGTTAGCTAGGCTGACGGAGATGGCATGGACATGACTGGCGAACTCGGCATGACCAAGCGGAGGCGGTCATAGGCAGGCGGGCGGCGAACTGGGTAAACAGGTAACAGGGGTGGCGTGTCCGTCGTCGGAGAATGCCGACGGCAACGAGGCGGAGGTTGCCGTCAGTCCCGTTCGAAAGAAGGGAGGACGGGTAACGTCATAGTGATGGTGATCGGAGGAGTCTAGCTACTGGCTTGCCGAAAATTGACCGAAGAGGAAGTATCGTTGTCGTGTGCGGCTATGTCGGCGGCGGCGATCGCGGCCCTAGCAGAGGTTGGTGTCGGTCTCAAAATGGAGATCTCGACGAGGGGAAGCTATCGGGGTGGTCAAATCGGCTGGTGGTGGATCGCCATTTCCAAAAAATGGGCCGAACAGGTGGCCGCAGAAGCAAAAATTGAAACCAAAATCGTCATCTCCGACTATAACTATGGTGGCGCCGGTGGCAATCGTGGGTATGGACTGAAAGCCGGCTGTGAGGTGGTCACAGTTGTACTAATACATTAGCCAGGGGTAAGGTAGAGTGTCACCGGTGGCTAGCTGAAGTGGCAACGGCATAAAAGTAGAAAATTTCAAAATCATGGAAACTCTGGAAATCAATGGGTGAAGATAAAGCTGAGTGGATGGCTCAAATATTGCCACGTGGCACGATCGGGATGTCCAACGACTTGTGGCCTAGTAGGCCGACCTATGGGCACATGCAATATACATATGGACATCGAACCCTAAACTTGATCAAGCTCAATCCAGAAGGGCAATATCCAGTGATCCAAAATTCCTATGCTACATGCAAATGAAATATTTACCTAGAAAATCCCAGACAAATACTAATTGCTGCAACAGCCTAGATATAGGCCTAAAATCCTGGCTAACTCATAAAAAATCATATATATACCTTGTGCATACATTGATAGCTCATATCATAAGTGAAACTATCTTATGCATGTCGGGTATACTCAACCTCAATAACATGCCCGTATGGCCATCTGGGCTCATAAAATTGTTTTGGCTTGAGCTCACTCAAATCAATTCGAGACTGCCTGAACTAAACAAAACTAAAATTGGGTAAAACCCTAACCCAAATTGCGGTTTTACAACCTCTCCTCTTTATAAAAATTTCGTCCTCAAAATTTCTTACATCAACTACGATCAGGGACTCAAGTGAAGATGCCATCTTGCTGACAAACGGGTAGCTCTCCTGAAAGCTAGCTGCACGTGGTCTAAACATACCAACATGAAGCTAGATCTCTACATGCTAACAAAGCTCTCTAGCTCATTACTAATCTGGCTAGACAGACTACACGTGCATGAATTATGAGACAAAACATGCCTTATATGCTAGAATCATCATGTCTCCACTGACCATACATGCTCAAATCGTTTCGCAGGACTGACTTTGAATGCTTGAATCGTCCCCTGGATTGACCATGCATGCTCGAGTCATCTCACTAGACTAACTCCTATGATCACTGCAAACTATGCTCGAGCATGTACTCTAGAGTACTATGGGGCACTAGTCTAAACTACATCAGGAAAACTTATATCTGTACGATGTATACAACCTAACGTCTAACCATATCTTCCTAATCCTTGCCAATGTGATAAGTCAACTACCTGTACCCTCAAGGCACTCTGCTCTAGGTGGTGGCTATACTAGGGTGTCCTATGACTCCTGCTAGCATAATGGTGGACTCTACTACTAAATAAAAGTAAATGCTAATGAGGTGTATGGCTCCATGTTGCCAATCTATGTCAAACACTCAAGTCTCCCTGTAAGAGGAACTAGACTGCTCACTAGGTCCTAGCTAAGTCAGTCCTAAATCAATTATCTCACTCTGTTCCATAATGGAACAAGGACAGCTGCTATGACTCTACTGTATGCTATGACTCTCGTAACTATCTATACCACTAATTGCTGCTGAAGGTACTCTCTATGACGGAATGATGGCAAGAACACCTGTACATGTACAACATGTCTCAAGGAGTATGAAAACATACTTTGTATAGAACTGTGGAGTCTGCATCTGGTCTGTGACATGTTCATCTCCATGTAGGCTATCTTCCTAGAGGTAGCCGGTATCAACTCAGCTCAAGTTATCCAACTATGCTTGTCTGATCCGAAGGGGTCTGGATCATAGTGGTGATACATACAATGGTGTTCCAATGCTAAGCCTTACTCCTATCTCCTTAAATCTGGTATGACTGCTCCCATAAGCACTGTTTGGTTCTTAATAGCAATCACTGATCTTGCCTTCGTAGATCGAGTGAAAATCCAATTATCTATCTAAATCATGGTCAAAGGTAGTCTCACTTATCCACAATGTGTTTATGTCTCTATCTATTGAAGAGTGGCCAACAATATTGTTGGAATAGAGATACATTAATGGAAGAGGAGGGGAAAGGCTGTGAAGTGTTCATGGGACTATAGATCCTCCTTGCTACTCATCCCCATCTACTGCTATCTCCTCAAAGTGGTCCATCTCAAGTCATCTATCCAAACTTTCATCTGTGCTCCAAGTACTTCAATGGCTCCACTGTCATAACTACATCCTTCATCCACAATGATTTATCTGAAGGTCCAAGTTCTCCAAGGTAGACCTTTGACCATGCCTAACGGATTTGTTTAAGGCACTTGATGGTTCATGTTCATGTGTCACGTAACTATGTGAATATCTTCATACTCCAAGCTCCCTACTAGTGTCATTTCCTATAATTCTATTTCAAAATGTACACCATGTCCCAAGGAAAGGACTGATGTGGTGACATGCAAAAGATAGGAAAATATTGTAATGTGGTCATCAAAGTTTTGGGACTCCTGGTCACCATTCAATTCAACCTCAGCTAATTGAGCATGTAGACACTCATAAGATCATCTAAATCTTTGACAAAGTAAAAGCGAAGAAGTGTCTCTAAACTTATCATGACATGCCTGCGAGATCCATGCTGGCATCTACTAAATATAATCTCATATCCGTCCCATAAGTCATTAAACTGTTAACACATAAATGTGCATTACTTAGGTCTGACAAAACACATAATCTGAAATCTTAAGAAAACACCAAAAGAAATACTTGTCGGTTTGGCCAAGGACAGCTTCACACATTTGGCTCCAAACAAAAGTCTCCTATCTCAATAGACCAAGACATGACTCTAATACCAATTTGTAACACCCCAATTTCGGTTCACCGAAGAACCGGATCAGAAATATTACGATCGGGTCGAGTCATGTTTAAATTTGTTGGTTTTACAACTCAATCGATAAAATAGATCAAACCAATCCTCTTGGTGTCCTGAGAATGGAAGACATTATTAAATAAGCATTAAAACATATCAAATATAAGTAACACTAAGAAAACAAATAAATGCACTGAGCTCAAGTGTGTGTAGCGTTACTCTGTCCTTCCACCAAAGTTGACTCAGTATTTTCAATACCTACATATATTATATGAAAACCGTCAATATCGAATGTTATTGGTCCGACAAATAACTAATACAAATTGGCATATGGGTATTCCATTACCCACGAAAACTTATGAAACTTCAAGATTTGCCTCACACTGGGCAGTAAGCAAACATACTTAAGCAAGTGTCGGCTCACATGTGTGGCCCATAATCATATTCATACATACAATGCTTACGCCATAGTACTTGAGTGGCAAAATGCATTGTATTACGCAGTACCATCATACACCGCACTACCTGATGGTTTGGAAAAAGTACTAGTGTGATTCATACATATCTCCATATCACTCACTCTCTAATCCGTTAAATCCGTAAAAATGCAGGTACATATATAATAGGCTTAGGAAAGAGGCTTATATCATAAATTTCTAGAGCTTAAGTTCGAAAACCAACAAGGGATCTCATCCTTGTAGTTTTATTATACTTGCATAGAAAATACAGCTAAATGGCCTGACATCAGAGGGATCTGAAAAAACTTTGTTGATGTCATTGTACGTATAAAACATGATCAAACTATACATGCAAGGAGTCAAGTAGAGAGAGAGAGTCCTACAGACATGTGGTCCAAGCTCCAAGTGTATCAGTACATCTACGGCCAGCTTGGACTCCGAAACCTACATCAGAACCCACTACTAAGCAAAAATACTAACATATATATATATGATGCATGCTTCTAGTGTGTGGTCATATATCAATACATCTAAATAAAGAAAATAATGCTACCAAAAAAATAACTAAATATTTGGCACACAAATTAAGACATAATAATAATGAATAACAAATAAATGCGCACATAGATAATTAGGTAAATAATAAATACATGAACATAAATAATACCATAATCATAAAATAATAATATAATTACACTATATAAATATGAGAGCTAATTAAATACAAATAAATAATCACATACATGCGAAGAAGCAAATAGATATATATATATATATATATATATATATATATATAGTTTAATAAGCATAAATAAGATTAATATTAATAAGTAAATATAAGGTGAATAATAATAAGTAATCGTATAAACATGCATTATAATCAATAAGTTCACAAATAATAAGAAATGAATAATTATTATAAATAAATAAATAATAAAATAATAAACAAACAAAAGTAATCATAATATTAAAACATGCTAAATCTTGTGAACATGCTTATAAAATAATATAAAAGTTCTCGAATTAGCAAAATTGGTCGAGAAACGGCCCAAACCGGCTAAGTCGGATTGAACCAGACCGACATTGACTGGGCTGAACCAACCCGGTCTGGAGTTAACTGAAAATGGTATGGGTTGGCTAGGCTGATGGACATGGACATGGCATGTGCTGGCCGACTCGGGCATGACCAAGCGGTTGCGGTCGCATATAGGAGGACCGCAAACTGGGCAAATGGGTAAACAGAGAGCAGCAGTGTCCGTTGCATGAGAATGCCGACGACTGAGCGGTGGAGGTTGTCATCTGTCGTGTTCAAAAGAGGGGAGGAAGGGGAATGTCATGGTGGTGGTGATCGAAGGAGTCCGGCCACCGGCTGGCCCGAAATCGACTAGAAAGGGGAGGCATCACCACCGTGCGCGGCTACGTCGGTCGGTGGCGATAGTGGCGGTGGCATAACAGTGGAAAATTTCAAAATTGTGGAAACTCTGGAAATTAATAGGTGTAGATAAAGCTAAGTGGACGGCTCAGATATTGCCACGTGGCACAATCTAGACATCCAACAATTTGTGGCCTAGTTGGGCCCACTTATGGGTACATGTAATATAAATATGGATGGGAAGTTCAGATTGAGACCGTCAAAAGGCAAACCTGATTCGAGTTCTAAAAGTGACTCTGTTGGCGGGAATCGAGGGGAAAAGGCTAAATGGGCCTTGAATCCTAAACTCGATCAAGCTGGGCCCACAAGGTCAATATCCAGTGATCCAAAATTCCTAGGCTGCTTGCAAATGAAATACCTAGAAAATCCCAAACAAATACAAAATGCTGCAACAAAATTCCTAGGCTGCTTGCAAATGAAATATCCAGAAAATCCCAAACAAATACAAAATGCTGCAACAGCTTAGATCTAGGGGTGCTAATTGAGCGAGCGAGCCGAGCTCAACTTGTGTTCGAACTCAGCTCAAATAGTTCGAAACTCGTTCGAACTCGACTCGAGATCGAATGAGTTTTGAACATACATGCTCGAGTTCGACTCAAATATCTTTTATGTGTTCGAGCTCGACTCGTGCTCGAATACACTTAAACTGTTTAATTTTTCTGAGCTCGAACCCAGCTCGTTCGTGAGCTCGAAACCGGCTCGATTAAAAGTCAAAAGTCCCTCACTTAAAAAAAATGCACTCAATGTGGATTGAACCCACAACCTTAAGGTCATCAACTTGAATACTTACCATCTCAACTATCTCACTTCTTTGTTATTATATTGTGTGTGTGTATATATATATATATATAATATAAAAACTATATTATTATATTATTTTATCGAGTCGAGTTCGAGTCGAGCTTCGAGAGTCGAGTCCGAGTCGAGTCGAGTCAAACACGACCTTGCTTAAGCTCGGCTCGTAAGATTCGAGTTCGAGTCGAGTTCGAGCTCGAGCATTTAAATGTCGAGTTCTGAGCTCGAGCATTTAAATGTCGAGTTTCTGAGTCGAGTCAAGCCGAGCTGAACGCTAAATGCTCACGAGCTGGCTCACTCAATAGCAACCCTACTTAGATCTATGCCTAAAATCTTGGCTAACTTATAAAAAATCATATGTATACCTCGTGTATACACTAAGAACTCATGCTCTACTATATCATAATTGAAACTATCATATGCATGTCATATAAACTCAACCTCAATAACATGCCCATATGGCCATCTAGGCCTCATACTCATACTCATAAAATTGTTTTGGCTCGAGCTCGCTCAAAGCGATTCGAGAGTGCCCGAATTGGACAAAACTAAAATCGGGTAAAACCCTAACCCAAATTAGGGCTTTACAATGATGTAGGTCCACAACATCTTGTGCTATGTTTATGCATTCATTTGGCAAATGCCATAGAGTTAAGCAGAGTAGGTATGCGTAACCAAGGCAAGTCTTGTGCTTATATTAGGCTTTTCTTGTTTGGTCCTGATCACTTTTAGTTTGTTTTTTATTCTGGTTTTGCTGTTTTTGTTTTTGTCGTAAAGGAACTATTGAAAGCCCAAACTTTATTAGTTCTTTTTAAAAATTTTGTCCTCAGATTTTTGGCTCAAAACCCTTTATAAAACCACACAAATCCACCTTTGTTTCAGCAACAAAAATTTTTAAAAATTAAAGAATTAAATAACAATGAGTGTTGTAACACTTGTGCAGCCAAAGAAAAAAACGAGGGGCAACCACCCTTTCTTCCCACTCGCTTCCCTCTCTTCCCTACCCCTCTTCCTCACTTACCCTCCATCTCCCACTCTCAAATCAAACTCAATCACTCAAAAATAACAATATTTGGCTTCTTCAAGTGGTTTCAACCTTGCTTTTCATCCCCTTGGGTTAGAGGTTACTTCCCCTTCACTTTTGTTTTCTTTCTTTGCATGCATGTGAATGAACATATCATTGGTAGGGTTAATTACTGTAATTAATTCATTGTTTTGCTTGTCATTGTTGATTTGAAGCTTTCCTTATAGTTTTCTTTTTTAAGCATTAGATTAAAAAGCTCTTTCATGCATGTTATGTTCTACTCTAAAGTTTTCATTTTTATACACAAATTAATCTGTATCTTGCACAATTGTTGCTGTTTGTGGTTTAAATATGTTGTTGAAGCTTCGAAATGTTGTAATAGGGTATGGGTTAGGAAGGCTTGTAGCGCGGAGTTGTATAGAAACCAAATTCACCTCTTTTGAATTAATTTTTAATTAATTCTGAAGTTCATCTTGTAACACTCCAATTTTGGTTCACCTAAGAACTGAATGAGAAATGCTACGATTAAAGTTGAGTCATGTTTAAAGATGTTGATCGGTAAGACTTGATTGGAAACGACCTCTCTTTGTCATGAGAATGAAAAACATTGTTAAATATACGTCAAAATACATCAAGTATAAATAAAAGTAAGAATGAAAATAACTTCATTGAGCTCAAGTTTGTGTAGCATCTATCTGTCCTCCCACAAAAGTGGATTCAAGATTGAAAAATGTGAGTAACGAGTGTTGCTGGTCTGAAAAATAGCTAATACAAACTGGTAAATAGGTATTCCATTACCCATGAAAACATATAAAACTTTATAATTGCCTCACACTAGGTGGTAAGGAAACATACTTAAACAAGTGTCTGCGTGCATGCATGACTAATATTCATATTCATATACAATGCTTTTGCCTTTACATCCTCCATATTACACTTGTCACGGTACTCGAGTGGCAAAAAGAACAGTTATATTAGTGACACAAATTGTGTAAATGTGATGCACTACATAGTACCCTCATACATTGTACTATTCAAGGTTTGAAGGGGTATAAATGCGGTCCATACATATCTCTCTACCACTCACTCTATTATTCGTGAAATGGGTAACAATACGTGTACTTATATAATAGCTTTAGGGAAGAGGGTGGTATCATATATTTCTAGAGCTTCAGTTCTAAAACCAACAAGGGATCTCATCCTTGTATTTTATTAAATTTCTGTAGAAAACACAGCTAAATTGCATGACATTGGAGGGATCTGATAAAATGCCGCTGATGTCGTCCTATATCTAAAACATGATTAAACTCAATATGTAGGGAGTCAAGTGGAGATGAAGTAAAGGGAGAGTCCTACGGACTTGTGGTCCAAGCTCTAAGCACATCAACACATCTACGGCGAGCTCGGACTCCATAACGTACATCGAAATCTACTACTAAGTAAAATACCGATGTCTCTATATGATACATGCATGTGGTGTGTGCTCATATCATCAATACATCTTAATAAAGTTCACAATGTTAACAAGCTTACAACTAAACAAGTGACACACAAATCGAGACATAATAATAATAAATAATAAATAAATAAATATAAAAGGAAATACACCAACATATAATTAAATAATAATAGATACATGAACATAGATAATACTCGAATTATAAATTATACTATAATCATACTCTATATCTACATGGGTAAACATGAGTAAATATCATATATACTCGTGTTAGTAAACATAAAATTAATTTATTTATTAAACTACAATAAATAAATAGACAAACGTATAGTTAATACTCATTAATCATGAATAATAATAATATCATAGTTTTACAATACAAGTATATATAATTAAAAACAAATAAATAATAATATATACTCGAACAAACAAATAGATAAATAAATAAGTACACGCTGACACATGTATATATACACACAATTTAGTAAACATAAATAAGATTAATATTAATAAATATGTCATCAATAATAATAAGTAATCATATAAACATGCATTATAATTAATAAATACATGAATAATACGAAATGAATAATAATAAATAAATAAATATATAATAAATAAATAAAGAAAAATAATAATAATATTCAAACATGCTAAATAGTATGAATATGTATCTAAACTAATATAAGGGTTCTTGAATTACAAAAAACAGTGAAAGGACAGATGAAAGCCGTCGGAAAATGACTCAACCGGATCAACTGGCTGAAATGAACCAGGTTAGGCCAAGTCAGCTTGGTCTAGGTTGATTAAAATGTTGGGGAGGGTCGGATGGGCTGGTTTGGAGTGATGGACATGGATACGGGCTCAATTTGGTAAACTTGGGAACGACTAGACGGACACAATGAAGGCAGGTGGGCGCAAACAGGGGCAAATGGGCCGGACGGGGCAGCCAATAACCGTCGCCATAAATCGGTGACGGCGGCATGGAAGAGGCTGCCGCCCGTTGGGATTGACAGAGGGGAGGATGGGGAACGTGATGGCAATGACAATTGGGAAGGTCTAGCGGTTGGTTTGCAGGAAAATGGCCGAGAAGTGGCTGTATCACCGCCGGATGCCGGCGGCCATCACCGCCATGGTGGAGGACATGGGTGGTCTCAAAATGAAGATCTAAGCAAGATGAAGCCGTGTGGGTGGTCGGATCGGTCGGAGGTGGCTCGTTGGTGTCGGAAAACAGCAAGGGTGGCGGCAGCGGCGGAAACCAGCTTATAAAACTCCCTCACCAGCAATAGCTATGTTGGCGCCAGTGGTCATGAGAGGTACGAATGGAAAGCTGGCAACGAGGCGGTTATGGGGGTGCTGGTCCATTGGCTGGGGACGAGCCGGAGACTCCCTTGTGGCGAGCCGAAGTGGCGGTGGTGCTATGGGTATAAAGCTCGAAATTGTGGGAAATCTCTGAAAAATAACATGCTGAAGCTAGGGCTAGATCGTAGACCGTTCAGATCTTGCCACATGGCACAATCCGAATGTCCAACAACTTGTTGCCTAGTGGGGCCAACCTATGGGTATATACAATATACATATTGACGAAAAGCTCGGATCGAGATAGTCCAAAGTCAAAATTGACTCAAGTCCCAAAAAGTGATTCTATAGGTGGGAATCAATGCAAGAAGGCTAATTGAACTCAATCAAGTTGGGCTCAGAGGGGCACAATCCAGTGAGCCGAAATCCCTATGATACATGTAAAGAGATACCCTAAAAATCCCAAACGGATACTAAATGTTACAACGGCCCAGATATAGGCCAAAAATCTTGGCTAACTTATAAAAAAATAATTTGTATAGCTCAGTATACACTAATAACGTGTGTTTTGTTGTATCTATCATATGCATGTTGGGCATCCTCAGCTACCATAACATGCTTATATGGCCATCTAGGCCTCATACTCTTGGACTGAAAACTAGTTTGGCTTGAGCTCATTTGAACTAACTTGAGACTGGCCCAAACCGGGCAACCTACAAGCAGGTAAAACTCTAACCCAAAGATGGGTTTTACAATCTAGTTAATTTGGGCTTTTCGAATTGTGATGTAAGTGTTTGGGCATGTATCTAGGATGGATTAAAAGTTGCTTAATGCATTTTGTGGCTGACTTGAGTTAAGATTGGTGTTCTGGGTGTTTAAGTTAAAGTTTATTGAAAAAAAGTAAACATGTGAAGATGTTCATTTTGATGTTTAGAACTTAGTTATTATAGTCTAAATCACGTAAACTAAGTTACTAATGACCCTACAATGCTTCTAAAACTTAAATTGAAGGTTAACTTTAAGTTTAAGACTATAATAGAATTAGGCTAATTTTAATTCCGAATTTAAAGATAATTAAATTGGCACTTAAAATTCAATCTAGAAACTAATATCTAATCATTTAGACTAGTTCTAATTAATTATTTGGTGGAATATGATGACTCATAAAATATTTTAGGACTTGTCTAATTTGATGACCAATGCTTAGGTAAATATGGAACTGTAGAGCTTGTATGCATTCATGTATGTATGTCAAGTAATCTCATTTTACTTCCAGCTCCTTTTAGTAATGAAATGCACTCTTCATGCAATGTCCAAGTTTCATTTAAGATCTGATTTGTCGGTTTGGATAGCTCCTCTTGTGTATGAATAATGTATGTTGGTTATGTGATGTATTTTGGCTTGTGTTGTTTTGTTGGTTGTTGGGGGGTGGAAAGCATGGTCTTGCATGCTAAGTTTTCATACATCATCACGAACCTGAATACATTCATAGTTTTGATAGTCTTAGCGGTTTTCCCCTCTAATGACCATGGTGGAGCTTGTCAATAGTTGTGTCGTAGGACCTTTCAAATTAGGTCTGTTAAGACTCCTTTTGCTTCATCTACTCTTTGGAACCTTATGACTCATTGTTATCAAATTTTAAATTGTAGGAGATGGTT
>JAURVB010013204.1:0-27726 GCA_033002965.1 Piper betle | reverse complement strand
TGTATTAGTTAATAAGGCTCCTTTAAAAATCCCCTATCATCAAAGCCAGCTATATCAAGATAAAAGAAAATAGGACATATATAATTTTTGAGAAATAATATCTAATTTATCTTTTTTGGTAGTAAATACGGTCTATTTTTTTCAAATAGCAAATAATGTCTAATTATACATTATGAGCAATGTGTTGGCTAATTGTCCAAATTTTACGTTGAAATCCCAAACAAGCAAAATTATTAAGGTAAAAAATAAAAATAAATAATTTCATAATCGTTGTATTTGTTGGTAATTAAATAAATTTATTATTATCTGTGGAATGATTTCAAATCGTCTTTTGAAGTTTTAACGGTTATTTTCCCTTTATTCTTAGACGAGAACACAGTAAGTAATTGTTTACTGTATAATTGTTAAATTGAAGCTGTCAGGCAATTTTACTAATCAATCAAACACGAGTTGTCGTTTTGCAATAATTTGAGAAGTAGATGCCTTGAAAAGTCACGCGAAAAGTAGGTGCCCAGTCTTCGCGACTTTAATGTGTCCATTGCCGTGACCTTTCAGCTAAGCACACTTCATTTCTGGCTCGCTTCCGTTGCTGTGTTGCTATATAACACAAGCAGAAGTCTCTTCCTTATTTGCAAGACTCAGTCACGGTGCCTCTCAGCTAAGCATATTTCTGTCTGTACCCCTTCTCCACACTCAGTACATCATGGTGGACGCTCTTGTTTCCGTCGCTGCCGAAAATCTCCTCAAGATGGCGACAGATGAAGCTATGCTATTGATCGGAGTCCATACAGAGCTAGAAGATCTTTCGAGTGAGCTTAGAACAATACGAGCTGTGCTTCAAGATGCTGAGATGAAGCAGATTAAAGATGAGAGCTGTGAGGATCTGGCTGCAGAAGCTCAAGTACGTGGCTTATGAGATTGAAGACATGGTCGAGGCCTGGGATCAAGCTGTAAGGAATTCCTCATCCCCTTTCTCTTGTATGCTGCATCCATTTAGGCACTTCAAATTTGGGCACAAAGTAAAAACAATAAAAGAGAAGTTGGCAAAAATTGCATCCGAAAAGGATAGGTATCATTTGCGTGAGATAATACCCTGTGGGAGAACTGGAAGATAGACAAACTTCTTCCTTTGTCGATACAATCTAGCGTTATTGGCCGAGATCGGGACAGCGAAATGTTGAGAAGAAAACTTATAGAAGAGGATTTGGCTTGCAAAGAGGGTGAGGTCCCTGTAATTGCAATAGTTGGAATGGGTGGAGTCGGGAAAACAACACTAGCCCAAGTTGTGTTCAATTCTGAAATGATCAAAAACCACTTCTCAAAATGTATATGGGTGTGCATATCAAACAATTTCATTGTCAAAGATGTAATGATCAGTATTGTCAAAAATGGTGGTGGGAAGATTCCTAAAGAAGATGAAGATCAAGTTGAACTTATACAAAGAAAATTGGTGGAATTGATTGAAAACAAAAGATATCTACTTGTAGTAGATGATGTTTGGAACGAGGATGAGTTGAAGTGGGAACCACTACAAAATATTTTAAACCGTGGGGCAAATGGTAGCAGGATAGTTGTCACCACAAGAAATAACGGAGTTGCACATGCAATGAGAAGCGTGCACATACAGGATTTGGGTCTTTTACCAAACGATGATTGCTGGTCCATTTTTAAAAAATTGGTATTTGAAGAAAGTAATGATGGTCAAGGATATAAAGACTTGGAAGAGGTAGGAAAACAAATTGTAGAAAAGTGCGGTGGTTTGCCTTTAGCCAGTAAAAACAATAGCAAGTGCCCTTCGGAAGAAAGCTAGAGGTAAACAACCAACACGAGGGCAGCTAGAAAACATACTCAACAGTGAGATATGGGATGTGTCAGAATCAGATGTAGGCATTTTACCAGCTTTGATGTTGAGTTATATTGAGTTGCCCTCAAAGTTGAAGAACTGCTTTTGTTATTGCTCTCTGTTTGAAAAGGATTTTATATTTGAGAAAGATGATTTAACAAAATTGTGGGTGGCTCAAGGATATATAGTTGCAAATGATGAGCAAGGAGAAGTCGAGTGCATAGCAGAGGAGTATTTTGATGAGTTGCTTGATAGGTCATTATTCCAAGAGCCTGAATTAGACAAACATGGCAATATAACAAGTTGTAAGATGCACGATCTTGTGCATGATCTTGCGCAATGGTTGACTAAGACAGAGTTCTCTATAATGAAGATGAAAGACCCAAAAAATAGCTTGATGAGTCTTGGTAATGCACGACATTGTGCAATCTTGGAAGAGCTTCGTTGGAAAAAGGACATTGCCTTAACGGGTGTTGAAAATTTACGAACTCTCATTTGTTCACTTGGAGAATATAGAAAATTTACTAATTCAATGGGTGGAGTAATCAAGCATTTGCAAAGCGTTCGAGTATTGAGCTTGCAGCGGGTTAGAATGAGAAAGGTATGTGGACTTGAGAGGTTAGTTCACCTCAGGTATTTGAATTTACATGGAACGCAAATAAAAGTATTGCCCAAGTCGATTGGAAAACTGAAAGAGCTCCGTTACTTGGACTTATCAGATACAGATATCAGAAGATTGCCCAAAACGATAACTTCCCTTTCTCATTTACAAACGCTAGATCTTAGCAGTTGCAATGATCTCAGGAAGCTGCCTAGTGGGATCCCTGGAATGGGCAGCCTAAGACATTTGGATGTTTCGGGGTGTGGGACGATTGAAGAAGTTACCGGATGGGATAGGGGGGCTAACATTGCTTCAGACATTAGGCAGGTTTCCAGTAGCAGTAGCATTGGGAGGAGGGAAGGGCGGATGCAGCAACATTGGGGAGCTGGGAGGTCTCAACCGACTCCGCGGGTGTTTATCCATATACCAACCTGGGAGTGGTGGGGAGCGAAGAAGAGGCACGTTACTGCAAAGTTACAGGACAAGACCTCCCTTGTGGATATAGAGTTGCATTGGGGTTCTGGGGAATCACTACATCCGGCTATGGATGTCTTGGAAAGTTTACGTCCGCCTCCTAAACTTGAAAGATTAGAAATTCAAGGGTACCCAGGCAGGGCATTTCCAAGTTGGATGGGTGATGGGAGCGCTTGGCCCCTCCTCAGAACACTGAAGCTTTGGAATTGCATTAACTGGACCCAACTTCCGCCTCTTGGCCAGCTGCCCTGCCTCGAGAGGCTTTCGATTGATGGATTGTCGGGGGTGAAGAAAGTAGGGGAAGAGTTCCTCCACCTTGGCCTTGGGGACGATGAAGGGGGAACATCCGTTATCGCCTTCCCACAATTGAAATACCTTTCAATTTAGGAGAATGGATGGCTGGGAGCGGTGGGCTCCGCCCTTATCAACATCATCATCGTCACCATCATCAGTAGTACCGGTGAATAAAGCTGCCAACGCAGATGCTACCATATTGCCTCGTCTAAGGGAGTTGAGTATTGGTTAGATGCCCCAAGTTGGAAGGGGTGCCTCCCATCTTCACCACCGCCCTCCAAACACTTCGCATTGTGGCCTGCCCCATGTTGCGTTCCTTGCAATTCCTCCCGCCATCCATCCAAAGCTTAGAACTAAGGGGAGTGTCAACAGGGAAGCTGCTTGCGGATTGCCCCACCGGTACCCTCCCATCACTCCAGCATTTGGAAATCGGAGATGACTCAGAGCTAACAGCTGATCAGCTTCCTCCTCCACCTCTCTACTACCCTCCAATCTCTGAGAATTGTTGGCTGCAAAAATCTGAGGACTCTCCCCGAGGGGCTGACGCGACTGACCAGTTTGCAGACACTGGAAATCTGCAAGTGCTCCCCCGAGCTACATGAGAGCTGCCAGGTGGGAGGCGGCCTCTGGCCCAGGATCGCCCACATCCCTCGCATCAAAATCAATTACAGAGAAGTTCAAAACAATGCTTGTTGAATAAGTTAAAGAGTACGAATTTTCTGATTCTCCGATTTCATTCAATTTTGGGTTTCTTATTTGGTTGAATTTTTCAACTGCAACAATGTGAAATTATTATCTCTCTTTTTTTCAGAATTAGAAATTAGAGATGCTTTCACAGTGCATCTCTAATTTATTTTTTTATGATTCGTTAGTGATTGCCATCTCTTATTCTTTTTCAACCACTGCTTTTATCCACCCCACACGGCCATTTGATCACCACATTTATGATTCACCAACCATTTCTCTTTTTCATCGCCTTGTTAAGACTTTAGACTGACTTTTCTCTAGTCGAGATAATAATGTGTCTTAAGGTAGGATGGAATGAAGGGTGGAGGCTTAGTGAGTTCATAAATCTTAATTTTTTTTTTATAAATGAGAAAACTTAAAATTTCTGGTTTTTTCTTAAACAATTATATTTTCTGTAATAGGAGAAAGATTTTTCTCAATTTATTCTCAACAAAATTTTCCTTACTAATTAACGGGTGCATCTTCTTAGAAATTGATATTTTTATATATTTATCTAAAAAAGAGTAGTCCTTGATTGTAACTCTTCAAATCAATTGTTTTTTTTACTTCAGCAATTGGATGAAGCCTGAGTACAGATGCTACTGGAGGGTGGTGTCACCGGACATGAAGGTGGCGGTGGTGTTCGGGCTGCCGGCGGCCGGCCACTATGGCACCAACAGGACATTGAGGGAGGGGCTGGAGGGGATAGGGAATGTGTACAGGACCCTCCTAAGGGAGGCCACGCCTGCCCTTCTCAACTCGTACAACAGCCTCCAATTTAGATTCCCCACTCCGAGTGTCATCTTTCTCATGAACTCTGCCTTAATGGGCTCCCCTCAACATTCCCTCATCACTGCCCTTAGATTCAAGAGGACCAACTCTGTTGCTGGGAATTTAGCTCAGTGCAATTTCACTCCTTGCAAGTGAATTAGGAAGATGATCTCAATGCCATTTATTTTGTTTTGGGAGCTTAGTTATACCATATTGTTATGATCATCTATTTGTGAGGTTGGAGATTTGTGTTGGGAAAAGCTATGTGTGTGCAGTTCATTAGGGTTATGACCTTTTGTTAAATTTATATAGCTAATAGCAGGAGTGGTTGTTTTCACTTTATTTTGGTTAATTAGCTTCATGTTGATTAATTAGGGGTGACAAGCCCCTTGTGATAGGATTTAGATATGTTCATGACAACAATTCCCTGTGGGTGGTCCTCATTTGGCTGTGGTAAAACAAAAATATTAATACCAGTGGTTGGAACATGTAGAAGAGTTCAAGCAACAATTTGTTGCACTTCATATTTTAGAACTAGTAGCTTCTGAGGTGCATCGCTTGACAATGAAGGGAAACAATATCAGAAAGGTGACCAAGAAATATTGAGTGGCTTGTAGCAGCCATTGATGGTTCGTATTGGTTAAGCTTCATTTTCTCTAGATATATCTGCAATATCTGGCGGCGACCCTTATTATCAGGTGTATCCACAGTGATTTGGCGATCAAACCGACCAGGTCTCAAAAGCGCCCTAAAATTTCTGGCCTATTGGTTCCCGCAAGCACCACAACCCCCAGAATTTGATCATTTCCACAAGCAAATGATTAAGAGTCCTTTCTTTTTCGTTATAATCTGCACTTTGCGTGGGATGTGCTCTGCCAAATGCATCAATCTCATCAATGAAAATTATACTTGGAGCACACTTTCTAGCTTCGGCAAACAAGCTCCTCACTCTAGAGGGACCAACCCCATGATACAATTCTATGAACTCTGACCCAGAAATTGAGAAGAATGGGACACCTGATTCACCAGCAATGGCCTTTGCAAGAAGTGTTTTCCCAGTCTCTGGAGGACCTACAAGAAGAGCATCTGTGGGAATTTTTGCCCCTAGTTCTTTATATTTTTTCGGGTTCTTCAGAAAGTGCACAAAATCCTCAATCTCTTGCCTTGCTTCATCACATCCAGCCACATCTTTAAAGTACACCTGGGAGCATATAAGCATAGAAAAAAACTTCAAAATAAATCCAAAGAAAAAACTAGTATCTGCTTGAGATAAATAATTAAAGAACGTACAGCTGAAAAAATTAATGAACAACCACATGGTAACATTAAAAAATAAAAAGGCAAACCTTGTTTGCTGCATTTTTATCAATCTTTATAAAATGACTCGTTCCAATATCAAATTTATTGTCATTGCCTAATTCAGATCCAAGATAACTAAGCCCGGCAAGCAATTTGCGCTCAATAAACCAGAACGAGCCAAGAATCAATAGCGTTGGAACAAGTTTTGAGAGCTCTTGAAACCAAACTGTTTCAGATGAGTAGAATATAGGGACAAAATCATGACGATCAATTCCGATCGTTTCCTGGGCTTCTCTCATCGTATCTTCAGATGATGCAACACTTCCAATCGTAAAATAACACTTGTAGGGCGCATCAACTAATCCTGGCTCCAAAGGTTGTTTTTGAAGGCTTGAAGACTAATCTGCAAAATATCACATGTTTGGAACACCAAGTGAGCATCAGAGTGGGCACAGAGATGGAAAAGCTGAATAGAGGCTAACAAGAGTATAATAGTTTAGTAATTTTGAAAATGATAATCTTACCAGCTTTCTCTCACCATAATCAGAATAAAATGAATAAAAGAACCAAGCTATCAGCATATAGGGTGCAAAGGCCAGCAAGTATCCCATGAATACATCTTGGGAATTTCCTTCGTCATCCTCACTTGAGTTGTTGTCATCTGAATTGAAGATAATAATTAAACAGGTTACAAACGTGTCTTAAAATAGGATAAGCTCATCATCCATATATCATGCATTCATAACAAAGCTAGATAAACATATACCATCATCAACATCAGATTTGTCATCCTCTAAAGTGGTATCAGCCCCATCTAAAAAACTCCAAGCAGAAAAATTGATTAGCTAGGCAAAAACAAAGAAGAAATGACGTGTCGATTACAACAACGACTCGCACCTGATTTCTTTTGAGGCGCTTCACTTAAGAATGACTGCCGTAAAATCACAGGATATGAATATTGTCCCCCCTTTGTAAAGGCGTCATTGAAGGCGCAATAATGTTGACGCCACTGAACAACATTCGAGCACTTTTCCTCCAAGGAAGAGGCATTCCAAATGCCGTCCATTACAGGTTGATCGCTTCCCTGTCTGAACGAAGTAACAACGTGCAAAAGCAAGTTCCATTAACCATCCATCCATCCATCATCATCAGTCCTACCACTAATTCATCATCATCAATATCACCACTATTATCATCAGCATCAACATCATCATCATCAATATCAACATCATCAATATCGCCATTGTTATGATAACAAGGAGCACAGGGCCTGCGCGGGGTAGTTAAATTTATTAATTTTCAAAAATTAAATTTTAATAGATATAAAATAAACTTTAAATAAGTGATTAAGGCAGTCTTCGCTATTTCAAGGAAAACTGAATATTTTAATACATTTTTTTTACACTAGTAATAACAACTTTGCTGTTTGCTATACAGTTAAATACTTCCAACCATTAGCAAAAACAAAAGATAAAGGTGAAAGGTGAGTATGCATCATCATCAAATCAAAATAATCAGTGTTGCTAGTAGAAGAAGAAGAAGAAGACAGCAAAGCTTTGAAGAGATGGTACTTAAAACGCTAAAATGAGAGCGGGCGGAGCGAGCGATGGAGCGCCAAGAGGAGGAGATCATACTGGTCTGAGGAGGAGAGGACGTTGGTGGAAGGAGATGACGTTGTCAGAGGAGAGCACAAGCAAGGGTAAAAGAGTTTCTATAAAGCCCTTTAGACTTAATACCTTCAACTACTGCCAAGCATACAATTTGATGAGCTAATGGACTTCAATAAAGCATATCATTAGCAAATATTCTTCTCAAATCCATATCAAGAAAGAAAACATGACCAGAGGCCCAGAACCAAAATCGATTACTTCCTGACAAGAGTATGAGGCTACTTTCTCACAGCACCCCCAACCTATATAAACTTCAACTCACATTAAGATTTCATAGTAGGCACAAACAGGAAGACAAAAAATCATAAAGATAAACCAATGGTGTCCCACAGCAATATCATTGAACAACCATTACAACAATCTCCCATAATCAATCAATTTCTAGTACTCATATTGCCATACCATGAAAAGATTTGTATCAATTTCCTATCTCCATAATATCATCCAAACATTAACCAAAAATGAAAGGATCAAAGCTAACATTATAAGCACCAATCGTGTCATACCATGATCATCACAATTCCGTACCAGGACAAGAAAGACCATTCATATCATCCAAATATATTAATCAAACCAAAAAGGATGAATTCAAACACAAAGGACAAACGATGCCATGCAATAATCTTCACAAAAACCATAATAGCGAAGGTAATCAAAAGAGAAAATCAAGAATGCGGAACAAACTGATGAAATTAGCAAACTTGGTGATCCTAAAACAAAAAACAAGGTCATACAAGCAACCTTGGAGCATCCTCCGGCTCCCTCCAACCCTTCTCCTGCGGCTCCTCGACCACCTCCTCCTCCATCTCAAGCGTGGTCTGAGGAGGAGATGAAGTTGCTGTTGTTGCCGGCAGATCAGATTCATTCTTCAGCATGCAGGGTGCTGCTAATACTAATACTAAGGAGGTAAAATGGAGTATCAACATGGAACAAAATGATGATATGGACATATTTTCCCATATTGAAATGAACGCGTGAAATTAATAGATGCCTCCTATTACATATTTTTCCATGCAGTGAATGTGAAGTTAAGTGTGAAAATTCTTTTCTCGTCTATATGTATTCTACGATTTCACGAGTAAAAATGATGGAAACCGAACAAAATGCAATGGTTTTTCGAACAATCCACTAAACAAAATGCAGCCGTCCTTGTCTTTCATTCCTATTTTTCGTCTCTAAGATGATATACTATAGACATTTTTCTTTAATTTGTTCATGTGTATTAGATGTAAGTGATACTCAACATTAAAATTTTAATTTCATGAGCTTATTTAACTTTTTTCCTTAAAGAATTTTAGTGTGATCATTTTTAGCTAAATAGTGATTATATATTGGTTGGTAAATTGGATTCAAAAGTTTCAGTAACTTTTGAAGTATAAGTTGTTAATATGCATGTAATGCAAGCTATCCTAATCATTAAGCTCTATAACGCCATGATTTTCTTTTTCACATTTCTATCTTTAAGTTGTTTCCCGTCATTCGTCTTTTTCATCTTCGTCTTGTACTCCTCAACATTTTTCATATGTTTACTTAAGTTGTTTGCTTTACGCTTTATTTTCATATTTATACTTTTTAAGCAATATTTTAAATATGAAGCCTTAGCAGTAGGTTTCCTTATAGAGTTAGTCTGTTGGGTGATTCCAAATTAAAATTTATTTTAGTAAGGATTCTAGAAAATATTAGGATGTACTATTTAAAATAATCTAAGTCACGAGTAAATTAAGTAATTTTAGACACACAAATTACAAAATGCATTTTAAGTTACTGATGGATGTTTACGTGTAACGTGTATATTAATGATAGGCAAGTACCGTCATAGTTTTTGTGCACACAAACTACCGAGCATATTGTTATGTTGTCATTAATTGATGCTTTCATATGTCAATGTTAGTAACTTAACAAGCGTAATGTTTGCAGCCCTTTTTTTAAGTAATTCTATTTTAATAATATCTATTTGATCAAAATTTCTCAAGCACTTATTCTAAGTAATTCTATTTCCATAGTTGCATAATGGTCACGTAACTCTCATTGAAGCTTCACTGGTATATTTTTTAGCAATTAACATATTGTTTGAAGCACAAATTTGTCGCATTATCATATCACCAATTACTAGTTCCTCAAATTACATTAACGTCCAACTACGTTCATATTGTTATCTTGTTCACTTTTCTTGTAAAAAGTGTATGATGATGTCAACAGAGAGCATCATCGTCTACAGTTATCTGTCGTGTCCAACTAGAGAGTCATATTGAGTTAGTGTTTTCCCCCTATTTTTGTTGTTTGTTCTTTCATATTTTCACTTAATAAGCCAACCACATATCAAAGTGGAAAAATGGGATACAAAATGGGATAAGAAAGGGACAAATCATCATCTAAATAATTGAAGGACCTAAATAAATTATATCATCAACATGCGGAAATTTTTCATGTTTAATGCCTTATGGCTTCCACTAGACTAAGTAAAGCAAAATGATTATGTATGTTATCTTTGTCTTCATCATCTACGTTTTCTATTATTCATACGCTTTACTTTTTTATGGTTGAACCATCGTTTAAAAACTCAATACTCTAACTCAACTCGGCATGCCATGGTTGGAGTCGACTCTAAGCTAACTCAAAGTCATTTGCATTAAAATTTTAATTATGTAAATAAATAGTTGTATAAAATTAGTATGTATTACTCTTTTAACACTTAAAATTGGTATATGATTTATATTAATTAGAAAATTGATTTAACTAATATATAAGAAAGATGATATATTCTGATAAATTTATGGCTTAACTTGGGTAGTCAATTGTAAAATTAATTAATATAGAGTCATCTATAGAATTTAACTTGACAAACTACGTAATAGAGTTGGCTCGAAACGTTTTTGGAGTAAGTTATTGAACTATGGGTTGAATGCAAACATTAATGTTGTTGTCTTTATCATAAAACTAACTACACCATAATGTGGACCACTAATTGCTAAGAGAACCTTGTCGGCTATCAAGCTGTCGAGTCTCAAACTCATAAGGGAATAAGAAAAATATTAGGTTGGGGTATCGGTGAATATCATATTTATATATTTACCTTAAATCCCTGTGAGTTAAATTATTAACAATATTATTATTATTTTAGTTATAATTGACTTGGTTGAATTAATCAAAATTTTGACTGTTTTTATATGGTAATTAAATTCTCCTCCATTTATTCTTTTTAATTTGAAATTATTAGCGCATCATTAAAATTTAAATCAGATGTCTAGGCATAAGGGGAGATCATATCAAATTGGAAATGAGGTTTTTATCTTGGCTGGTACCTGCATATTCAGTTTTCGTATCCAATGATGTTTCTTAATCTTGAAATTAATTTTCATAGTGACTTTAGTCACTTACTTCTACTAGTATTTAGTAGATAACTATCTATTATGGTTAATAATGCCTTCAAAATCACTAGAATTATCAATTTCATCATTAACATCATCAATTTCATCACTATAAAATATCATTAGCCAGAGGGCAATATTGATTATGTAGCTTTAAGTAATGGTACATGTTGAACTTAGTGTTATTTCATTAAAATTTATTTCTTAGCTAATATTAGAATGAGAAATAGAAATGATCCAAGCCATTTTCAAGGGCCCGCCTTTCACTTTTTGGCACTTGTGCAAGCTAGGCCTTTAGCTTGACTGCTATTTATAGATTAATTATATTTTTCAATATTGAAATTAATGATCATAATAATTTTAAGGTTTGGAATTTTTATTTAGTTTTCTATTGCATGACATAGTAGAAATAACTAATTGTTATCATTAGGATTATCAATTTTATCACTCAAAAACATCATTACACCTCTTTGTAACACGTACTATAGGGTAGGTAAGCCTAAGTGACTTTGGTAGGTGTAAGTTACATGATTATAATAATCCGATTAAGAGATATTGGCCATTATACTCTAATGAGGCTGTTAATGTAACGACCCGACCTAAAGTGTAACATGACTTGCCTGAGTCGTCCTTCAAAAGTTTGTTAACCAAATTGAAAATCATTATGCACATTCCCACTAATAAATTAGATCTAACACAAGAAAGTATTAGATGTATGACTAAGTTGAAAGATCTTACAATCCACACACCTTAGGAAATTTTATCCCCGAAATTTCTACATTTATGTATAGCGATTTAGCTCATCCACCATCTAATATAATCTCGGATTGGCTTTGATATTAACTGTAACACCCAGTCTTAACTACAATATAGTGAGCTTAAGTTATTCTTTCAGATGTTGGTTAACCAAGTTGAAGATCATTATACATATCCTCAGTAATAAATTGGATCTTATACTATGAGGTATTGAATGTGAGACTAAATTAAGGAATCTCACAATTAAGCCGAAAAAGAATTATTTATGAATAGTCTTCAATAATTCAATTTTAGTTTTATGTAATTTGACAATTTAGATTTGTCACTGATGAAGAGAAGGAAGAACATTTATGATGGATTAATTATCTACTATATTTTTTTATTCTATTATAATTCCATAATACATTATTGAAAGGTATTTACAATAACGCTTATGGGCTAGTGGACCTACCGGTCTTATGCATAAAATAACTGACACCCTAACAGACTTATCTACTCATCTACTCTTTTGTTTTATTAATAAAAACGAGAACTCAATACTGAACTCTCATTAAAAATTGGATTTTTAACCAATCAAAAACAATAAAAATAAAAAGTAAAAAATTAAATTATTATAGTTGATATTCTTAATCAATTAGGATTTATTGTTAAAGTTAATTGGAGTCTATATCTAAGATATTAAATTATTATAATTTATCTCATTATTCAACAGAAATTTATCTATAAAATTAAAATTTATATATATTATAAGTTGTGCATAATACAACAACTTATCTATCTACTTTTATTAATAAAAAGGGAGCTCAATACTAATCTGAGGTTGTAAGTAGGTGAATTAGCAAATCTAAGTTAAAAAAAATTCTAAAAAATATAATAAAAATAACTCTTAGAGATTGTCATAGTTTGAATCTCGTTAACCTTAATTTCTTAAAAAATAAAAAATAAAAAATATATCTTTTACGGTTGAAGGTCATGGGTATGAATCCGTGTAACCTCAACTTTTAACTTCTTACTAATAAAATTCTATCTAATTCATCTTTTCATTGAAATAGGATGTATCTTTGAAGTTAATCACAGTATATATCTAAAATATTAAACTATTACAGTCTATTTCATTATTTAATGAAAATTTATATATAAAATTAAAATTTAACCTATATAAGTTGTATATATCGCAACATCTTACCTAGTATTAATAAAAAGAGAACTCAATATTGACTTCTAATTAAAAGTAGAAGATTTAACCAATCAAAATACAACAAAGATAAAGAACATTAAATTAAATTATTATATTTTATCTTCTTATTTAATTAGGATGTATCTTTAAATTTAACCAGAATCTATATCTAAGATATTAAATTATTATTGTCTATCTTATTATTCAACGGGAATTCATCTATAAAATTAAAATTTATTTGAAATATGTTACACATAACGAGACATCTTGCATGCGTAGTTATCTATACTAATATATAAAATAGATGATTTTCAATACGTTGTTGTCATGTATCCTCTAATTATTTTTACAATATTGCTTTTTAATTATTTATTAGTAAAATTGTAACTTTTCTATGTAATTAGGATTTATTTTGTCACGTGTCATCTAATTATTTTACAATATTACTCTTTGTTTCCTGTAAGTAAAAAATTTACTTTTTTATTGTAATTAGGCTTTGTTTTACCACGTGTCTCTAATTATTTTACAATATCACCCAAAATTATAACTTTTCTAGTTTAATTAAGATTTATTTTGAATCCTTTTAATACTCTTCTATTTTAATTAGAATTTATTTTGATTTCTATTATAATCAAGATTTATTTCGAAACATGAGTATCGTGCAGGTTAGCGGCTAATTACTTAATATTACACACGGCCTATCATATTCCTACACATACTATTGCTTCAGTAATATCTTTTATTTCCACACAAAAAAAAACGTTAGTAGTTCTAGACCTTCTACTTCTCGTCATCCATGATGACCTTCTTGAACATCTCATCTAAGTATGTCTGATCCATGGTGGCAATGAGATGGTGGTGAGGGTACAATGAGTGGGGGTCAATCTTAAACAGAGATTAATTATAAAATTATAATTTAAGTGAGCAAAGGGTGGTGAAAGATATGTTTGAGGGATGAGACAAGAGATGATATTATAGAAGAAGAAGAAGATTTACTACACGATGAAAGAAGGATTTCGATGGTGGAGAGTGATCGTGTCAGACCAACGTCGGATTATTTGTGGCATTACTTACCAAATAAATATATATTGAACATAAATACGACAATCAACAGTTGAATTTTTATACTGGCAATATAATAATACCCTCAATATCCGGAAAATTATAAGTATGTCATGTGTAGGGCATAAATCATGCCAATGTATTTTAAGTGTTAACTGAACCCATAAATTATGTTAATTATTAATGAGCATTTTTTCTTTGAATGATTAACACAAACACATGTTAGTCATTCTCACATTATAAATAATAATCATGACCAATTTCATTAACATTATCATAATTTAACAAATTAACGGTAAGTCAAGTGAATAATCAATTAATCCAATAAATTAGTTTAAATTAATGGCTCATAAAATTTTCTAAGTAAATTAATGAAGATTGTTAAGTTAAGCTTATGAGGTTAATCAGCAAATCCTTAGTGCATTGGTTTACATAAATGATCAACTTGTGGAAAATTGACAAGAATCACTATGTCAAGTAGGCCGGGTCGGCCCGATCAAGGCCACAATAGTTTACCTAGTCCGGCTTGGCCCGGCCCAGTAGCTCTAAACCAGCCCAGCCCAACTCTAAGCCCATGTTTAGTTCAGGCTGGGCCCAGCGGCTCTGCTCAATCTCATAAGCCCGAGTGGCCTTTTGGGCTCCTCCCAACTAAAGAAGAGCTGCGAGCCCTTAGTCCCAGCCCTTCTCTAGAATGTATTGAGTTGAGTTGGGCTGGGCCAGTTGGGCTAGCCTGGCCTGATGGGCCATTACCCTAAGCCCAGCCTGACTCTAAGTGTGATTGGGCCGGCCCGCAAATCCGGTCGGGCGACCAGTAATAGGGCTTGGCTTACAGAAAAAATAATTGAGAGACTGATAACATTGTAGACTCTTCACTTTAGGAAAAAAAATTTAACATTTGCTTAGAGAAAGAAAAAAGAAAATAACGCACAACATTGTTGTTGTAAGTGTATAAAAAGATGTAGAGTAACAGATTACAGCCTCGTCGACCGGGGTGGTCTGAGTTTATGTGCAAAGTTCATGATAATATATATATATAGATATAGATATATATATATGATGATGATGATGATGATTTGTTAATGTCGAGCATGTATGTGTGTGAACTGGTTTCTGACATTTGTGAAGTTTTTCTTTTTTTGGTATAAAAGAGTCTTAAATTTATCAAGGTTGTCCTATTTACATTGTTATTAGACTTAGAATTAGAATACTAACAAACATGTGCGCTTGCTACATCTGTAGGTATGGTCTGATGTGGAGAATGGAAGTGGCTTCTTGGATTCAGAGTTTTACAATACACTTAGGCTTCTAGCAGCTGCACAAAGTGGGAGGGTATGGCTGGGTCATTTTGAGGTAGCGCTGCAGAGAAGATGTCTCATCCAAAGGAAGAGACAGAAGAAATACTGTTTGTGAAGTTTTGTCACAGCTTTAGAATCATGAACTGTCTACTAATTTGCGGTTTGGGAATCGCTGAGCTGGATGCCAAGGAAGCTGATAATCCATATCTGTCAAACAAGGTAGATGGGGAGGAGGCCCCTGCTTGGTACGTGCATAGTTGGACGTGATGCGGTTGCACTCCGGGTTGCACAAATCAGCCGATTTTGTGCGGATTTGGCCAATTTAAATCAGATTGGCATCGCGCCGATCTGATTTCGGGGCCGACTCGGTCGACCCCGGAATCGGCCGAGTTCGCCCGATTCCGACCGATTTAACTCGGAATCGGAATCTGCCGATTTAAATTGGAATCGGTTTTTTTAGAAAATTACTAAAATACCCTAGGTATGATATTTATTAAATTATTTAAGCATGGGTAAAATAGTAATTTAGATTTTAAAAACCTAAAATCAAACCCGCTCCCCCGTGCCGCCGCCACTCGTCCGCCCGCCGCCGCCCCGTTTCCGCCCTCCGCCGTACGTACCCGACTCTAGGCTCGCCGCCGACCGGGCTGCCGACCTCGCCGCCGACCTCGCAACGTCGCCGCCGACGTGTGGCTGGACCGAATCGGGCTCTGACGCACGAATCGCCGCCGACTTGCCGCCGGCTCCGGGCCGCCGACTGTTCGTCCGACCGGGTTGCTGACATCGACCAGGCTGCCGACATCCTCCGACATCGCCGCCACGAGACTCGCCGCCGACTGAGGCCGCCGGCGGCGACGGGGGTAAAGAGCAGAGGGTAGTATTTTCGTAATTAAAAGTTGACTCGAGTCTAATCCGAGCCAAAAATAATAATTAATTCTAAATAATTTAAAAAAATTTTAAAAAATATTTAAAAATATTATAAACTATAATACACAGAATAATATCAAAATAACATTAATACCTAATTTTAATATATTTATATTATAAATTATCAAATTATTATATATGACCGATTAAATTAATTTGGACCGATTCAACTGAACCGATTCCTGGCCGATTCAGACCCATTCCGATTCCAATTTCAATTCCATAAAAAACCAATTTCGATTCCGATTCCGATCCATGCGACTAGGTTTTGAGCCAAGTTACGTATTAGTAGATACATTTGAACTTGGAAGTCTAAAGATAGGTGTACCCGTAGCTACAATGCTGTCCAACTGTTCTGAACGGCCAGTCACGTACATTTTCCACAGCAGACTGTACAGACAGATGTAGCCAGTGCACATGATTGTCAGCATTCTATGTCTAATAACAATGTAAATAGGTGATAAATACAAAGTCTCTATCATACCAAAAGTTTATACTTAAGAAGAGTTTTAAAATTAAGCCAGTTCACATACATCATGGCAAGATGAAATACCAGATTCCACATCACTGTTAGGGAATGAATAGCAGAATATCATCAACTTGCACACATACTCTATCGGTAACAATCATTAAAAATGAATTTACATCACAGGTAACAATACTTGTATGCTCACCCAGCTGGCCACTAAACAAAATGCAACCACCTTTTCTTTCATTCTTATTTTACATCTCTAAGATGAAATGTTAGTGACATATTTTACCCTAATTTGTTCATTTGCATTAGATGTAAGTGATCCGCGACACTGGATTTTTTTATCCCAATACCTTATTTAACCTTTTTTCTTCTTTTTGAATTTTAATGTAATCTTTTGTAAGTGAATAGTGAGATATTGGCCGGTAAACTGGGTTCATAAGCTTCAATGACTTTTGAAGTGTAAGTTGATTATATGAAAGGTAACTCTTGGGCAATGACTGCAAACTCACGCAGCGCGAGCTATCCTCTTGATCGAATACTTATCTGTTCTTTAATTCCATGGTTTTCTAATAACTCTGTAAAAGAGTTATTATGCAGCGCGAATTGTAGCAACAGTAACAATGCTCCGGTACTGTAGCAAACCGAGAGCAAACCGCTCAGGCGCATGAATAGTGAGTGCTCGAGCGCGGTACTGTAGCAATACCGAGACCATAACGCTCGAACGCCTGGATTTTGAGTGCTCGAGTGCTGGTGGTGGAAAATATGATTTTTTTGATATTTTTGGATATCTGTGGACCCTACTTAAAATATTTGGGTGGATCATTTATAAATTTAATTAGGGTTTTAAAAGACAAAAATAATATTAAATGACTAAAAGACGGCACGAAAGACAAAGGAGAAGGAAGACGAAGAATTTTGATTAGAAGAAGAAGAAGATGTTTTCTTAAAAGAGTTTTTATTTATTTTAATTTAGTTTCTTTGTAATTAAATGATGTCTTTTATATCACATATAAATTTCTTATATTTAATCGAATACTTTATGGAATAATTCTTTTCTAAGATGTTCAATAATAACTACTGCATGGATTAATAAAGGTTATTAATTTTTATCTATGTGATTGTGATGTTGGATTATCTATTTTATTCTATTCATTAATGCTATCATTAGCCTGATCACTTATTGATTAATCTAGAGATTTTTTATCTTGTCTAGAGATAAAAAGATTAAATTTGTCGAGTGAATGAAATAGTCTTTGTTCATCTATTTTAGTTGATTCACATATGAGATAGAGATATACTCATATATCTTCGGTAACTATTAAGGAAAAACTTAAAGTATAATTTTGCATACACAATTTCATAGAGATGTAAGAGTTAGGTGCGAGTGATAAGTTTACGGTGAATCTAAGAAATGTCATAAATAATTAATTCTCGTGGTTAATAATCCAAATGTGTAATTCATAGGTAGAAATTATAACTTTAATCATATATAGTACTGGGTGATATTGAAAATCATAGGTTTGTCGTCTTGAAGTTAATATATCATTTAAATAATACATGTTAGGTTAATTTAATCTTAGTTTATAATTAAATCACTCTTTAATTTGCTTTCATTTTAGTATAATTAATTAAATTAATTTTAGTAATTAATAATTTCTAATAATAATTCCTTATGGGACGATATTTTCTTATCACTTTTATTACTTTATTTGGCACGTGCACTTGCATTATAATTTCCGCATCATTTTGTTTTTCACATTTCTATCTTTAAGTTGTTTCCCATTGTTTGTCTTCTTTCTGATCTTAGGGGTACTCCTCAAAATTTTTTAAATGTTAAACTTATTTAAGTTTGTCAGCTTTACACTTACTTTCATTTTTATACTTCTGAGCATTATTTGAAAAAGCATGCATCAACGGTATATTTCCCTTCGGAATTGTTCAGGACTTTCCCTCCCACCTGACTGAATAGTTGCCTGGGAACTCCCGAGCTTCTCTTCTTCCTCTCCCTTCTCTTTTGAGTTTTTCTCTTTCACTAGTTGCTTGATTCAATAGAAATTAAGTAATAGTTGTATCCCGTATGGAGCCATATCATTTCGATTAGCGTAGAGCCGTCCAGCCGTAAGTGAAGCTTTAAAGATTAGCTCCGACCCCGTAATATCATAAGCTCAATTGGCGGGCGTCAATCACAATCTTCTTGTGCTCATGCAGGTTACGAGTTCATTTGTTGCTAACAGTGAGCCATTTTGTTTTTCCCTCTTGAATGGTTACGGTTTGAGTCCTGCTTGTTCAAGGCAGCCGATGTTTGTATTTCTTGCAGCATTCTCGCTCGACCTGTCCCCAGGAAGAAAGCTAAGCTACCCAAGGTTCCTCGGTGATTTCTATCCCATAAAATATTATGATGTACTATGTAAAGTAATTTAAGACAATAAAGTAAGGAAAATAATATTATATACACAAATTACAAAATGGAATTGACACAAAGTAGCGGAAGGATTGTTGAGAACTAATTCAAGCAAATGGTTGACTTTTTGCTGATCGACTACTAGAATGGCCTTTGCATGGATGCATTGCAGCTAGTTTGATGATTGAATATAATTAAGGAGAATGGTGTTGTAGGCTCGTTAGTTATCTTTTATTTTATGCCTAGTTGTATAGAATCTATATGTCAATATAAGGAACAACACTGTGCACTAAAACCAGTTGATTTTCTGTGGTAGATTGGCCTATCATGGATACATCTAAGATGAACGTTTGCCGAACTTTTGATTTGTACATGTAGAAACAGAGTCCTTACTTGCTTTCTGGAAATCCATGCGGATCCAGCAGTAAATCCGCCATTGCCGGTGCTGCAAATCCGACAATGGTTCAATTATCTGAGTTGTGACCTTTGGTAAATATTACGAGCTGAGCTTAGATGATTGAATGCTTATTTTTGTAATACATGCAGGTCCATTTGTCGAACAGACATTTGTATATAGATATTATATATTTTGATTTTTCATATAAAAAAGAGAACAAGAGAAAAGAGCTCGCTCTGGCTGCCATTGACCAACCCTACCTCCTCTTCACCCTCTTCCTGGCCATCACTACTGCATTCGAGATCAGAGAAGCCACCATTTGCGACATCCACTCTGCTTTCACCCACCACAAGCTCACTTCCAAGCAGCTGGTGCAGTTCTGCGTCGACCAGGTCAATTCCTTCAACCTCTCCTCCGAGCAGTCATCGAGGTCAACCCAGATGCGCCACGGCAGGCCGACGCCGCCTACCAGGAGAGGATGGCCGGCGCCGGCGCCTCCCCCGGCTGGCTTCATGGAGTGCCCGTCCTGCTCAAGGACATGATAGCCACCGACGACGAGCACGGCACCACCGCCGGCTAGCTGGCCTTGCCGGTGGGTCGGGACGCCCGTGTCGTGGCGCAGCTCCGGTGTGCAATCCTCGGCAAAGCTAGTATGAGCGAGTGAGCTCATTTTAGAGGGCTCTCTGTTCCAGATGGTTTGTGTGCTACAGCTGGGCAAGGTAAGTTGAGTGATGTTAGCTTTTAGCTCTTTGTTTTGCATTTTCTTCTCTTGTTGTAATCTGGGCAGCTTGTTATCTCTTTCAGCTTTGTTTAGCTTTGATTTTGAGTGTTGTTTGTGTTGGTTGAAATGGTTACTTGCTTCTAGTTTGATTATTTGCTGGAGAAGGAAAAATGTTATTCTACTACCCATTACTGATTTTAATTAATGGTGGCTTTCTTTCACTACTCACTGATATATGGATTGCTATGGATCAGTGTACTTGTTACAATCAAAGGAATTGACACAAAGTAGGTGAAGGATTGTTGAGAACCAATCCAAGCCCATGGAAGATTTTTGTGGTTGAGTACTAGAACGGCCTTTGCACAATGTCGCATAAATGGTATTGTAGGCTTGCTAGTTGTATTTTTTGTTTTATGTGAACAACGTTGTTCACTAAAACCGGTAGATTTTCCTTGATGGATTGGAGTCTCATCGTTATGCACTAAAACCAGTAGAATTTTTTCTGTGATTGATTGGAATCTCATACTTACATCTATGATGGACGTTCGCCGATCTTTTGATCTGTTACATGTTATGTATAAACAGAATCCTTATTTGCTTTCTGGAAATCCATGCGGATCCAGCAGTGGATCAGCCACTGCAGTGGCTGCACATCTGGCAATGGTATCCTTGGGGACAGAAACGGATGGTTCAATCATCTGTCCTGCTAATTCTAACTCTGTTGTAGGGATAAAACCCACAGTAGGGCTTACTAGCAGGGTTGGTGTCATCCCGATATCTCCTCGTCAAGATACTGTTGGGTAAGCCGCCTCTTATTATTCCTTTTCAATAATGTGATCACCCTTTCAAAGATTTTAGAAACTGCAAAAAATTGGACTCAGACATTACCTTTTCTTGTATATTTGATAATATAAATTAGTTGTTGATGTATGCAGGCACGTTTGTCGAACAGTCTCAGATGCTGTCCATGTATTGGAAGCAATTGTGGGAGTTGATCCGAGAGATACAGTGGCAACAAAGGCTGCAGCCAAGTTCATTCCCAGTGGAGGTTACAAGCAATTTCACAAGTTGGATGGCCTCAAAGGAAAGAGGCTGGGCATCCTCAGATAACATTTCTTTGATTTTCCGAAAGGATCAGCCCAAGAAATAGCTTACAACAGACATTTCAGAACACTAGGTAATTCACAAATGTCAATAATCATATGAGCATATGAAATCCTTTTGTATGCTATTTATATACTTCACTTGTCTTAATTTTATCTGAAGAGGGAGAGTCTTAATTTTATCTGAAGAGGAGAGGGGGCCATCTTGGTGGATGATATAGGGATTGCCAACGTATCTTCCATACTGAACTACGAAAAGAGTGGGGAAGAGATTGCACTGTTGGCAGAGTTAAGATGTCACTTAACAGTTACTTGTCCGAGCTAAGCAGCTCACCAGTAAGAACATCGGTTGCTGTTATAGCCTTCAACAAGCGACAGTCAAGTCAGGTAGAAAATCTTCTTAATTCATTAATCATAAGTAAATATCCTGCATTGAGTTTGGAGGTGGTAATGAGTAAAAACACCACAGGAGACAATTGAAGAGTTTGGACAAGAGATTCTTTAGCTGCCCAAGGTTCTGATCACATGGGCGAGGTAGAAAACCTAGCTATTGAAAACATGGAAAGGCTCTCAAGAGAAGGATTAGAGAGATGATGGAAGAGAAGAAGTTGGATGCTGTTGTGACTCCGGATTCAAGTGGGTCATCTATTTTGGCAATTGGAGGGTCCACCCTGGGATAAGTGTGCCACCTGGCTATGGACCAGATGGGATGCCATTTGGTATCTGCTCTGGATGGTTGAGGGGCTCTGAACCTACACTCATTGAAATTGCCTATAGCTTTGAGCAAGCAACGATGATCAGGAAGCCGCCCACATTACAAGGTTATAAAGGTCTAAGCCGTCTCTGATTAGCGACGAGATTAACAGATGATTTGGCAATCTTGGTCTTTGGAAGTGTAGCCTCAACACAGTGGACCTTCGGCATTGCATGAACTGCGCCCAACTTCTGCCCCTTGGCCAGCTGCCCTGCCTCGAGAGGCTTTGGATTTGCGGATTGTCGGGGTGAAGAAAGTAGGAGAAGAGCTCCTCCACCTTGGCCTTGGGGACGATGAAGGGGGAACATGATTTATATGCTTTCTGCCTACAAGAAGACTTCTTTAACTCGGCCTCGACAAGAGCAAGCTCCTCAACTGTTGCAACAAGAAGCAGAAAAGATTTATAAACCAACAAATGAAGACCAATCCAAGCAAATACGAATGATACTGACCCTGAATCCTTAACAATAACACCATAATCATCCCTTTCCCGGATCATATCCAAAATCTCGTGAACTCGGCAAATCCAGGACAAAGCTTCACTTCTGATTTCCTGTAAAATCTTGAATTCGGGAATATTTACAGTTAAATTTGTGGCCTCTTTAAGTAAATTTTCAAGGTCCTGCAGTTTAAGCTTGTCACAAACTGCCGCAAAGAACATATATTAATTAAATTGGACAACCAAATATGATCAAAAGAGCAAGCAACCTTAAGCCAAATGCGAAGTTTTAACATGTCACTGACTTTGCTTCGCCAGGACTCATCTTGTATTAAAAGATCAGACAGGTGCTCCATTTCAGGAAATTTAAAATTAAGATCCAACATCTGCAGGAAAAACAATATTTAAATCCTTCCTTTATGAAGAAAAATGTATAACTTCTCACAATACTGACACTAACCTTACTCTTTAGCTTGTAAAGAACATTAACCTCAATAGAAGCAGGCTTTTTCTGAGACACCTCACCCCAAGTTGGAAGGGGTGCCTCCCATCTTCACCACCGCCCTCCAAACACTTTGCATTAAGAAATGCCCCATGTTGCGTTCCTTGCAATTCCTCCCGCCATCCATCCAAAGCTAAGGGGAGTGTCAACAGGGAAGCTGCTTGCGGATTGCCCCACCAGTACCCTCCCATCACTCGAGCATTTTGAAATCAGAGATGACTCAGAGCTAACAGCTGATCAGCTTCTTGCCGCCCTCCAATCTCTAAGAATTGTTGGCTGCGAAAATTTGAGGACCCTCCCCGAGGGGCTGACGCGACTGATCAGTTTGCAGACACTGGAAATCCGCGAGTGCTCCCCCGAGCTACATGAGAGCTGCCAGGAGGAAGGCCGCCTCTGGCCCATGATCACCCACATCACTCACATCGTAATCGGTAGCAGAGAAGTTCAAAACTTGAATGCCCGTTGAATGCGTGTACGAATTTTCTGATTCTCGGACGTCATTCAATTTTGGGTTTCTTATTTTCATTACTACTTGTTTGGAATAAATTGATCCTAAGAATAAGAGGGCTTAATTGGAGTGAAACACGTAGAAAAGATCAATTTATTTTTGGATCAATGACTACGCAAATTTGACATTTATATAATTTAGTTATGTTTTCTTTCCCGTAGAAATATATATATACTGTTATCATTGTGTCACATCCATGATCAATGAAAACAAAAGCTGCAAGCAAATATACGGTACATTTGTATGCTAGCTTGAACCTTTTCTGGACAATTTGGATCTTGCTAGGCTTACCTTGAACCTAATTTTAACTAAACTTTGATAAATGATTTGAGATGTGCTGTGTTTTTATATTTTTATCTATTTAAAATGATTACTGTTCTTTGGATTTTCTAATTTTATATTTTCTTGATATATTTTGTTTGCAGGATTTTTGTTTGAACATTGCTATATGTATACCTCCTTGTTGAATCAAACTACTCCATTATAGCCACATTATTATCACGGTTATGTATTAACTATATAGTTTTATTCTAATCATTTTCATATTCTTTTCAAATTAAATTCTAATAATTTTCAGTGAAACTGTTCTTGGCTTACTTTTTCCCATTCTTGTTTTTTTATTTTTCACAAGGAGCCTTGCTATCTTCAAATCTTTATATCATCGTATATGATTGTGGTTCTACTTGGAAAAAGAAATATTATTATGGTTTTTCTACTTTTCTAACATGAGGGAAATTAATGTTAGCTCCATTTCATATACTTATATCAGTTACAAATCTAATTTGAACTTTTTTGCTGATTTTATTAAACTTTTTTAATGGAATAACTCTTTGAATCATAAAGTTGTTAACAATATCAAAGTGTATTCTTTCCTGCTTAGATTAAAAAATTCAAGAGAAATTTCTATATCCTCTGTTCAAAGAGGATAGAGGATAAATGTGCTTGGATGTAATGTTTTTTCAATAGGATTTAACCTTTACAGGATTGATAAGGGGGAATTTTTTATTATCGAATTAATTTAGATATATTTAAAACAATATTTTTTATTTTTTATATATCAAATTGCAAGTATTACATGGGTTCGTAAAGATAAACAACAAATTAAAACACGACGTCAAATAAAAAAATTATGCTGATAAGAATGATTTTGATGGATTTATTTTATAATACGTAAAAACTCTGGTGAATGGGATAAGGTTTATATATATATATATATATATATATATATATATATATATATATATATACACGTATGAAAAGTAGTGTGTATAATAAGTCAAAGTCCGAATCAATATTATTGAGCATGCCTCTGACAGATTCGTCATAATATATTAGCTCAGAGATGACATATACTGGAACTCTCAGAACCTCACTATTGTCAGAGGCTGATAATATATCTACGAAACCATTCAAAATGTCTGTTTCAGCAAGATACACATGAACACTTCGATCAGCTTTTGAGTCCTTCCACATCCTTGCTATTGTTATAACTGCTGTTTCACATTCTTTCAGGTTCTTAGAAGTACGAAGGCAAGAGGTGTAAGGCTTTAATCCATTTATGACACTTTCAATAGCAGCTTGAGATATCACACTGGTTGGAGAAGTAGAGATTGCCATCCTCATAAATTTTTTACTGTCATAATTGGTTTTGTTAGAATTATCTTTTGCACTAAGAGTAAAAGCAGTACCAAGAACCTTTGGAGAAGCTGATTCCGATGACAGCCTTCGTGAAGAAAGAGGACTTGGAGAAGTTATAGGAGTTTCTGAGTAGGAAAATTCCTGAGCAACATCAGGATGCTGTTCTTTCCAGGATGCAATCAACCTCTTCAAAACATAGTTTGTTTTTGGAAGAACGACAGTGGATAGAGTTTGCCGGGTGATCGGGCATGTAGTATTTCCTCTTTTCAACCATTCTTGGATTGCTTTCCTCTCATATGTTTGACCTGTTTCAAGAGTAACTGGATCATTGAACAATTGGCTTGTGATTGAACAAACAAAGTCCTTGGGCGGTCTTGTTGGAGGATTGCTCTTTTCAGATGTTGGGAGAGAAATGTTACTATGATTGATATCTTCTTCATTTTCACTAAGAGGGCTGCATAGTTCATCCAATAAGAAAGGATATCAAAATACAACATCCATCCCAATCTTCAAGACTTTGCAGGTAAAGAACAAACAAGTAGCATGTAATTTTGTTTCAAGGACACTATCTAAATAGCATCGTAAACTTGTAGTTAAAAATGTAAACAGCTTTTCAATCAACTCTAGAGAAGAATGGATCAACAATGAACATCTCAAGAATGTGAAAAACACACTTGTGGGTATTGTTCTTGAGCTTCCATAGATATGCAAGGTTTAGGTGAGACCAAGCTGAGAGGTAGAAATTGGGGACTCCTGCAGTTTTTTGCTTGGAATCTAACATTGCACACACCTGTAACATTCTCTCAGCATGGTCTAGCCTGGCCATCATGGACGGTTGGCTGTTCTTTGTTTTATGTTTTTTGAAATGTCACACATTTTATGGATGTACAGACAGAATGGTCCGTTTCAGTGATTGAGTAGTTAATCAAGGTTGTTAGATTAATTAAGTAGGATTAGGAAGAGGACAGCCAAAAAAACAAAAACTGAAAGTCTCTTGTGTGCCTAAGGTTTCACATTGGTGTGTGGTCTCCAAAAGATTTTTTTTCTTTTGTCATCTTGTTGAATGGTATCAATTGAGATCCAAGTTTTGTAGTCTAAATATGTTGATGGGTTTTACCGGGTTGATTTTTTATTGTAAAACATCATGATGTATCATGAGCTTGTACTTGTACAAGTAGATAGATACTATCATCGTAAACTTTAGTGTAAACCTCTTTGGTGGCGTCGTATTTTCACAAAATATTTCTTATGTTGCCAACTTCGGGATTAATGAGAAAGAAGTTCTTCAACAAGTTTCCGGATAGAAACAAGTTCTTCTCGCATTTAAGGAAGATAATTCCTTCATCTAAGACCTCAAACTTCCTCTGTTGCATAAGTTTACGATAAGCATTGCCAGAGTTTCCAGTAATGAGTCACTTGCTCTGTTGCAAACAGATGCATATAAATGCATGGCTGCCCAATAAACCTTTGCATTAAGTTTTACCTGATTTGCTTCATCCTCCTGCTCATGGATAGATCACCCAAATAAGCATGACAATTATCCTCCATGAAGAAAAGTTTGGTTATGGGATTTTGAGAATTGGGATGCATACGATCCTACCATGATAGGTGGACTTCAAATTGAGCCATCCAGATGAGCTCTTCTAGAAATCTCATATCATCAAACCCAACTATTTATAGGATAGAGAAAAAATGCCATATATAAATTTTGCGTAAATAGTGGCTAATTTCTTTTTAGAGGTAGTAAATAGTCTAATTTTTTTTCAAATAGCAAATAATATCTAATTACACGACATTATTGGCACAAATGTGTTGGCCAGTTATCCATATTTTACAGTGAGATCCCAAACAAGCAAAATTATTAAGCTAAAAATTAAAAATAAATAATTTCGTAATCATTGTATTTGGTGGTAATTAAATTAGTTTATTATTATTTGTGAAATGATTCTGCAAAGTCTTTTGTTCATCCTTCCTTGTATTTGGGTCCTCTTTGTTGTTATGACCGATAAATGTACATACTAATTGAAGTTGTTGAATTGTAAAATTTTTTATCTATAAATAGGATAGATTAATATTTTTCTTTATTTCGATTATTATGACTATATATTTAACAAATTGGATAGATTGACATGAGTTGATTTTTTGTTATTTTCCCTTTCTTCTTCGACGAGAACACAGTAGCGTTTTTGAGAGACTGTTAGCTACTGTTTAATTGTTGTAATATTACCCTTCGATGGTTAAAAAACTTAGTAGGAGCTGGTGCCAGCCTGGTGTTCAGGACAAGGAATAATATTTCATTCTTTACCGAAAGGAAAAGAAAAGAAAATACCTTGCCCCCTGTGATTGGGACAAGGTAGATGCCTCCCAGCCTGGTGGAGGATCGAATCGGAAGTAGATGCCTTGAAACTAGGTGACGTGAACTAGGTGCCCAGTCTTTGCGAGATGCGTTCATTGCCGTGTGATATTTCCCGCGCTGAGCAGCACACTTCATTTCTTTGCGAGATGCTTCCATTGCCTCTAAGCTA
>JAURVB010013203.1:0-59467 GCA_033002965.1 Piper betle | reverse complement strand
AGTTACATCAAACACTATCACATCACCAAAGTTCATATAAGATGCCCTTGATCTCCCATCAGCCCAAAAAACATTTTGGGTTGTTCCATTCTCATCTAATTCAATTTCAAAGAAGAAGTCATTGTCTTTCACATTTTTCTCTTGAAAGTACTTAATAACACTTAAACATTGTCGCCCAACATCATTCTTATGGGTGCTTTTCACATGGCTGCTGCAAGCTTGGCGCGTCACTCTGTCTATGTTGACGCTATTAGAAGGTGCATTCAAAACTTTAGAGATGGCTGATGGTCTCATTCCTGTTTGATGCAGTGAATCAATCATATTTTTGCAGGATTCAGACAGTCGACTATGAGACCGAAGCTTGCCAACTTTAGTTGGAGTAGAGGAGTTATGACTATGAATATCCAAAAAATTTTCTACTTTCCACACTCCACACTTGCTTAGATGTATTCTCATATACGCTTTGCAATCTTCTCTAGTCTCTCTACGCCTTTTAACTTCTCTCCCCATCTGCCTCTTGTCATTCATATCTTTTTTACCTTCTTTCGAACAGACAAATTTTCGAGATATGATACAGTTCGTCTTTCTCGAACGATAAAACCCACCCTTTCGAATGCTAAACCCTTGTCTTCTTGCATACTGGTTGTAAAAATCATATGCTGATTTTTCTGAAGAGAATTCCATGCCCAAACAAGGGGTCATATTTTCAAACGATTCGGATATTTGTACGGCTTCACCTTCAACTTGTATTTCGTCAAAATCTTCACTAATCTTGTCAAATTCTTCAATTTCTCCACAATCTTCTTCTGTAGTCTGCATTTCATCTTGAGTCAACCACAAATCATGTATCTGATCTTCCTTATCTTCCATGGAACTATCGACATTTTTCCTGTCAGTATATCCAATCCTGCTATTTTCTTCCATTAGATATACAAAATAGGAAAATCTAGATCAACTTGAAGAACAAGACCAAACCAATTATTTTTCGATATTGGATTCCCTTGCCGGCGTCCAACTATTTCACAATGGCTTGCTCTCCGTCAAAGCGGTCGATGTTGCCTTATCAATCTACCTGCTCAAAAAAATCAAATATTGACGAAAGCTTGCAATTAAAAATTTATCATTCACTGATTATATATTTAATCTACAACAAAAAAACTAAGCCACCAATTTAATTGACTTTCAACTAATTTAATCAGAATAGAAAACGAACTCCTCAAGGATGCAGCGGAATGGAGAGGCCAGTATCATAATATAGAAAACCAATTGCAACAGAAAATCAACTGATTATCATTTTTTCAACTAATTGCAACAAAAAACCAATTTAATTGGAACAAATTTCATTAACTCAAGGATGCAGCGGACCAAATTTTCAACCATCTCAAATTGTCATATCATAAAGCATCCAGCCCAAAACATTAGACAAACCAAAGCCATATCAGAGGAGGAAGAAGCCAATGCTCACCGGAACGGAGAGGCCAGCACCAAGGTCGTCGTCGACGGCGCTATCCGGCCAGGAGAAACCGGAGCCGGACTCCGCCAGCAAGAATGCACCGGAGCGCAGAAACTAGAGTATCCAGCCCAAAACATCAGACAAACGCTCACCGAATCAGAGGAGGAAGAAGCCAACGCTCACCGGAACGGAGAGGCCAGCGCCAAGGTCGTCGTCGGCAGCGCTATCTGGCCAGGAGAAACCGGAGCCGGACTCCGCCAGCAAGAACGCACCGGAGCAGAAACAGAGAAATAGGAAACAGAGTATCCAGCCCAAAACATCAGACAAACCAAAGCCAGATCAGAGGAGGAAGAAGCTGATGCTCACGGGAACGGAGAGGCCAGCACCAAGGTCGTCGTCGGCGGCGCTATCCAGCCAGGAGAAACCGGAGCCGGACTCCGCTGGCAAGAACACACCGGAGCAGAAACAGAGAAATAGGAAACAGAGTATCCAGCCCAAAACATGAGACAAACGCTCACCGGATCAGAGGAGGAAGAAGCTCAACGCTCACCGGAACGAAGAGGCCAGCACCAAGGTCGTCGGCGGCCGCGCTATCCGGCCAGGAGAAACCGGAGTCGAACTCTGCCGGCAAGAGCGTGCCGGAGCAGAAACAGAGGGGAAACAGAGTGGCCGGACTCCGCCGGCAAGAGCGCTGCCGCACAGCTCCGACGCGTCGGTGGCGTCGATCGAGGTGTGGCGTCCTCACTGGACTCCCATGCCAACTTCGACGACCTCCTTCCCGTGCGGCGTCCCGGGATGAGCAGATTGAGCCGACGCTTCCCGCCTTCTTTCCGCCGGCGTTATACTCCGCTCCATGCCTTCTTTACGACTGCACTATACTCCGCTCCAACCTTCATCCCACTGATGAGATTACTTGTGAGACACTGATCCATGGCGGGCAGGAAGATTCACCGGAGCGTCGAGGGAGAAGCAAAGCGGGCGGGATGTCTCGCGGGAGAAGCAGAGCGGGCGGGATGATTTTTACAGCCGTTGGATTTCTATCCAACGGCTATAAAAAATTAAGCACAGAGATGTTAACTGTGCTGCATCACAGTAATCTTAAATCCTATATATATATATATATAGTGTAGTATTAGTGTAAAAATTTTATTATGCAATGGTATTCTAGTCTATAGGTTCAATGATAGATACATGTGAATTAGTCTTACCTTTCTTGGGAAAACTTGATTAATTGATATGAGGGATGAATTGAGTAAAAGATTGCATTCGAGAGTTGGTTCTCAACCTTATATTATTTTCACAATCCTTTGGTTTAGATGATTTCAATGAATGTTTTGCAATAAGGATTGTACATGATGACCATGACTTTTTAGAATTTGCCCTAGCGATTTTTGAGGCAAAATATGTGGCTTGCCATGTTGATGGAAAATGATATAGGCATTTCTTTTTGATTAGCCTGTGCCTTTCTTCAAGCCTACCTAATATGAACTATCCTCTGGACACAATTTCATGGCTTTTATGATACATATTTGTTTGATTACCATTATTTTAGCCTTGGTCTTTTTATTGAAAATATACCTTGCTGCTTGAGTCCTAGTACCCTAGTGTTTTGAATTCGTTCTAAATTCTAACAAGGATGAAAATTTGAGTAGTATAGAGGGAAGGCATTGTGTTTTATAGAATAGTGATTGAGTAGATAGTGTATACTTTCCTGGCACTTTGCTTTGTAAAAAGAAAAAAAGAAAAAAAAAGATAAGAAAAACAAAGAAAAAAATAGAAAAAGAAATTTTAAAAAGAAAAGAAAAGAAAAGAAAAAGATGAGGCAATGATCCTCCACTAGTAAACACAAGATGAAGCAAGATTCTTCCACTAGTTTGAAATAAAAGAAAAAAAGAAAACGTAACAGGCAATCAATGGAAAATCAAAGCAAAGTTAGTTCATATATTGTGTCAACTCGATACTACATTTAAGGAAGCTTGTGTCATATTGCTTGGGGATTTGTTGCACATGTATGTCAGGATTTAGAAAGGATTTTTAATTCTAGGGTGCATATTAGCCTCCGATTTTTCTATCTTGTTTATCCTATTTTTGTTCCCTAGCCCCTGGCCCCATTACAACCTATAAAGACCTATTGATTCCATTAAATTAGCATTACCTAAATTAGTGGAGATGGGAGCGAAATGTAAACATATTTAAGCATGTGCTTGATTGTATTCTCTTGATTGCATATGAGAATGATAAGCCGATGGACTATCACACACACATGGAGAGCTTTCTATTGGATGTAATTGATGAAAGGGAATTTCTGATTTGATTGACATCTTGTTGCCTTTGGATAGTTTGATTAAGAATCATATGTGAACATAATGGGGACTAATTATTTTTGTGTAGGAAAATTTTCTTTGTTATGATATTTTTCTCGGGACGCGCAAAAGTTTAAGTGTGGTGGTGTGTTAAGTGTTTAAAATATATAATATTTACCCATGTCTTTAATATAATTTTGTACTTTCGGGTATAAACATTATTAATTAAGTGATATTTTACTTTATTTTTTGGTGTTAATTAATATTTTATTAGATATGCTTAATTTTAGTGTTTTAATGCAGAAAAAGATGAATAAATTAAGCTTTGGAATTTAATAGTCATGACACTTGGCCCCACCCAATGGCTACAAGTTATGGTATTCAATGGAGTCGAAGAGTTGGAAACTTGAAGGGACATCATAATTACTTAGACTACGTCGATTTTTGAAAACCCTCTTCGAATTCTTGTATCTCCACTTGTTGTTGATCATATCTTAACTCTTGGTTTAGGAGTTTAGTATAAGAAATAGTTCTAGTTTTGTAATTCTTTTCTCTTTCATAATGAAAATTATTTTCTTTTTTATATTGGTTTTCTATTTTGATTATGGAGTAGTCTTTTATTTCATTCTAAAGAAGAATGGAACTTAACATGGTTTAATTGAATTCATTTCAACTGCTCATTTATTTATTTCATCTGATTGTTTGAATTATCATGTTTTAAATGCTAAATATAGATTGATCGCCTATATCTTAGATCATGAGGTTTAATTAGATTTCGGGAGAAATTAATTATATTAGTCATTGATAATTCATCATACGAGCGAGTCTTTTAACTTGTTTGTCATTGTGGTTGGAAAATACACAACACCGTATGCGATTGTAAGGCAAATCTTAATGCATTATTTTGTTGATTAATGAATTATCGGTGGGAGGTAAAAATTGAGGCAAAATAGTAGAAGCGTGAAGGAGCGGGAGCCACCATGTCATATATTTATCCTATATCAACAATCCGAGGGAATACAAGATAAGAGGAAGATTTAATGAAGATTAAATTGATGTTATGGGAAATTCGACTCTAGAACGAGTTTTATCATTTTAACTTCGCTTTTAATTTAAAGTTACTACTTAGATTTAGTTAAGTTGGTTGTCTTTGTTTTATTCTTCATTTTATTTTCTTTAATTAATTTAAGGAAATTTATCTCTCTGTGGGACTATACTCAATTTTATCATTATATTACTTTTTTTGACCATGTATACTTACATGATATTGCAGATTATTCGAACATTCACGCTGTGAGCCGAATTAGGGGGTTACATTTCTTACTTAGTAATATTAAACAAAACATCAATCATGAAAAGTGAAAAATGAATTATAATTTAAAATATATTTAAAAATAAAAAAATGTTAATAGTTAAATTTAAAAAAGTTAAAAATAATAAAATTAGTAAAAGATACATCTTTAACTTATTAAAAATAGAATTTCATTTTTATTTATATTAAAAATGGACAAAATGATTATACTTAAATTTAAAAATGATAGAAATAATTAAATTAATATTTAGATTTATTTACGCATTATTATTATTCACTATGAGGAAAATTAGAGAATAATTTAACCTAATTAAAATATTAAAAATATCATTTTCTTTTAATTTTTAAAATTTCCCTCAAGTTAATTTTTTAAATAAATAATTCCTACTCAATAATAAAAACAATGGAAGAAGTGAGAGATTATTACAAAACTTTTTTGGAATCATGATTTAGTTAGTGATTTTTTTATTTTATTAATATTATCTATTTTATATTAATAGTAAAACTTAGAAGTATAAAATAAATTATAATAAAAATCAAATCAACCACAAAATAAATGATTTTTTAAAAAGAAAAATTGTAACTATAACACCCCAATTTGGCATAGACATGGGTGGGGCCAAATTGTTATAATTTGGAAAGTTATTCATTGGACTACTAATTGAGACTATTATCGTGGAAGCAGATCTGAACTTTAAACAAGGCTTAAGACGGAAACCATAAGAATTACTTCATGATGTATGTTGATCATTCATGCTATAGGAGAAAATCTTAACTTAAAAACTCCTAACATGAGTAGTTTGAGTCTTAAGGGTGGCAATACCTCCCTTACAACTAAGACGATGACTTAGGGAATTCGTACTACTATGAATGCTTAATCTTGACTCATGAGTTTATTCTTACACTTAGTTTAATCTTTAAATTAGGTAACTTATTACATGATGCTAGGCACACTGAGATAGTCACCGGGGTCATGGTTACCTATTCCATATACCCCCCCCACCCCCCCCTCACACACACACAAATTAACTACTATCACAAGATATTCTTCCAAGTGTCAGGCATCATACCAGAACAATTGGTTTTCACATAGATTCTTTATGTGACATGACCCGTAAGCTCTTCCAATCTACGTTGCTTTAGCACACACAAAGCTGCAACAAAATAAGTTTAGCATACCTTGATTGCTCCAACATCTATTTCTGAACTCTAGGGCTTAAGTAATCCTTGTAGAAAGTTATTAGTTAATAGCCCTAAATTTAACTCCCCTACAGGGAAAGTCAGTTAAGTAAAATAAAATAACACATAATACACACCACACCAAACAACACATGAATTAACACTTAGGCATATTACATCCCACATTAGGGAAATAATCACATTGAAATTAGATTATATTCCTCAAGAAACACAACCATACATAAATTATACAACAACAATGGCTAGTACCCCCACCATGCTACTCAATCCTTTCGCCAACAACACCCATATCTAAGGAAATACACCTACATACATAAAAGAAAACTTTCAGTGGGTTATTTCATACCCACGAATAAAAGTCCTAGAACTTTAGAAATATTGACACAACATTTGGTATAGGAGAACAACAGGTATAGGAGAAGAGGAATGCTAAGCACTCTCAAACAATCAAATGAACAGGCACGGTAAAACCCGGGCCCTATATCTCTAACTGGCCTTTTTACTGTGCAAGTGTAGGTGTATGTGTGTTTTGTGAGTCGAGGCTCTACCTTTCTAATAGGTACACTTGGCAGAATATAATGTACCGAAGACTGTTATTCTTCTTTTATGTTAGGTATCATTGAGTCGTAGTTAAATATAAAGACCGTGTCTCTCGCTAGTTTTGATTAATAGCTATTAGTTTGGATTATGATCGATCCTAGCTCATGCGGGGCATGTGACACATTTCCTGAGGCTGTCGCCAACCGCCCTAGGGTGAAAATCGTAGGTGGGCGCAAATTGTGCTAGTACAAAGGCACCCTACCAGCGCACTTGCGCTAGTGCCTTAGGGTTTTCTTGGCCTAAGTTTGGACGTAAATGTGGACTAACAGCCCCCTTTCCAGCCAATGCAAAGGCTTATTGAGAGGGCCTTTGAACCTAGTCACGTGACCCAACCTTGCGTACGCCTTGGTTCAATACATGCAAGAGGTCTAGGCCTATCCCTTTCTGTGCTCTAGCTTGGTAGAGGCCAATGTCCTTGCCCTGGAGTAAGGTTTTTGCCAATAAGTAGGCCCCTAACTCTTCACTTTTCACCCCTTTAGCTCTTTGCTCCTGATTTTCCTCTTCCTCCCTTCCTTTTCCACTTCCTCCATAGACTTCCTCACTTTCTCTTAGCCCTATCCAAGCCTTTGTAAGCCCTAGGAGTTGTAGGTCATGGGGTAGAAAGCCCCTAGAGACCTCCTCCTAGCCTAGTATGAGGTAAAGCTTTCATCTTTATCTCGTTAGCCATTTTTGTTTGGTTTGTGGTGCTTGCAAGTTGGTGGTTTTTATTTTCTTTAAATTTTATTCATGTAGCGATGTATGTTATGAGTGCATTAATCTTAGAATCACTTTCATTTCAAGTATTTAAAAATAGTTATACGTTTTACAAAATCTGTGGCTTGTATTATGCACTGTTCTGATTGATCTAGCATATATCACATTGTACATGTCATTGTTGCATGATTCTTGCTTCATTTTGCTCCTCACTAATCGATCTACAAGTTTTATTCAGCATGTTTCCTGTTATCAAGCTATTATGAGCATGTAAGGATTGCAAACTTGGCAAAAGGTGGTAGCTTACATGTTTATACAATGACTTAGCTGCCCCTTTCCCTAATTTTTACACCTTGGTTTAGATGTTATTTTTCTGAAATATTTTGCATGATTCTAGGGTTTATGTTAGATAACACATTTAAATATCAAACTAAATAAATATCAGTAAAGGCATGAACAAAACCCTAAAATCCAAACTATACTTACTATCTTGTATGCTTGCTATGACGTGCTTTGATGTTTGAGCTGCTGTTTACTAAGTTGCAAGCTGAAATAAAATGTGTAAAAATTATGTAATATTCCTCTAGGTGTTTAAATCAAACTCATTAATTTTAGGTTTAAGTGGTAAATAAATTCAGTAATTTTGAGTGTACAAGAATGCAGGGTAAAACCAAGTTCCTTAGCTTGGATTATAAATTATGGTATTTCCTTGCTTGATCACAATAAAATTTTATAGCTTTTGGATAAGTAGACTCTTCGGTAGAAATGCCCTAATCTTTAGTGCTTCGACTGGTACCAGAAATGACCATGTTAGTACCTCTCATTTCCAATTTCATTCAGGCCAAAATACTTAGAATTTAGATTTAAAAATTTAGATGATTAAAGCTCATGTTGTTGGATAACTATCCTAATTTATCGAGTCCTGTTTGGAGTCTCCAAGGTCATAAACAATCCTTAGGAAGTTTTGTGTGACCCAAAAATTAGTGGTCCTAATTTGTCATGTTGGCCCATAGGCCAACACTTGGCACTTTTTTGTCTGACCCTTAGAGTGTCAAGGCTCATTATTCCAAATTTCAGCCCATTTAGAGTTTGTTTGGCATGTCTAAAAAATTGTCAGATTAGGCCATTTGATTAATTAGGGTTTGGGTAAGTAGAGTGATTATTCACTAATTGTACATGAAATCCCCAAAATCCTAAATAAGCTTACTAATGAAGTTTGATAAGTAGCTAAGTAAGTTAATGAGATTAATTAAGTTTTTTAGCGTATGTACTTGTGTGGAGGCCTTGTTTCGTTTAGCTTGCCGATGTGATCCGAGTGTATTCATGTTTCTCTTTTGTTAGAATACGTGGAGTGGGCTCATCGAGTTAGGGCAAGAAGCTCGACTCAGTGAGGTCTGTAGGATTCTTGACTAGGCCAAATTTTTATTTAATTATTTATTTAATATATTAAAATTGACCAAGAAGGCTTAGATTGGGAAAAATAATTAAGTGGAATTTATTTCAGCTTATAAATTATTACTAATAAGGAAATAGGACACTGAATTATGCACTATTAGTGTTTTTGATGGAATTACCAAAATACCTTTACTTATTAGAGACCCAAGTATAAAACCTGAGAGAGGTTGACATCAAGGCTCTAAGGGGAAGAAAAGAAGGGGTGTAACACCCCGATTTCGGTTCACTTGAGAACCAAATCAGAAATGTTACGATTGAGTCAAGTCATATTTAAGTTGTTGGTTGGTAAGACTCGATCGATAAAATAGATCGAAACAACCTGCTTGATGTCCTGAGAATGGAAGACATTGTTAAATATACGTCAAAATACATCAAATACAAATAAAAGTAAGAAAGTAAATAAATGCATTGAGCTCAAGTATGTTTAGCATTTATCTGTCTTCCCACCAAAGTCGACTCAAGATTTAGAAGATCTACATCTATTATATAAAAAACGTTAGTAACGAATGTTACTAGTCAAAAAAATAACTAGTATAAACTGGTAAATGGGTATTCCATTACCCACAGAAACTTATGAAACTTCAGAATTGCCTCACACTGGGCAATAAGCAAACATATTTAAACAAATATTGGCTCGCATGCATGGCTAATATTCATATTTATACATACAATGCTTACACCCTCACATCCTCTATATTACACCCTCCACGGTGCTCAAGTGGTAAAAGGAAAGGTTAAGTTAGTGCCACAAATTTTGAAAATGAGCTGCGTTACGCAGTACCATCATACACCGCACTACCTCAGAGTTTGAAGGAGTACTAGTGCGGTCCATACAAATCTCCATACCACTCATTCTCTTAGTCGTGAAATCCATAAAAATGCGCGTACTTATATAATAGGTTTAGGAAAGAGGCTTATATCATATATTTCTGGAGCTCTAGTTTAAAAACCAACAAAGGATCTCATCCTTGTAGTTTTATTAAACATGTGTAGAAAACACGACTAGATGGCCTGACATTGGAGGGACCCAATAAAACACTACCAATGCCGTCCTACATCTAAAACACAATTAAACTCTACACACCGTGAGTCAAGCAGAGAGGAGAGTCTTATAGATCTGTGGTCCAAGCTCCAAATGTATCTGCACATCTACGACGAGCTTGGAGCGCAGAACCTACATCGGAACCCACTACTACGTAAAATACTAATATCTTTATATGATGCATGCTCGTGGTGTGCACTTATATCATCAATACATCCTAATAAAAAAAATAGTACTAACAAGCCTACACCTAAACATCAGGCACACAAATCAAGACATAATAATAATAAATAATAAATAAATAAATAAATACACTCATAGATAATTAGGTAAATAATAAATACATAAACATAAATAATACTTTAATCATAAAATAATAATATATTTATACAATATAAATACACGACTAAGCATGAGTAAATAATATATACACTCGTGTTAGGAAACATATAAATAAATAAATAAATAAATAAATAAATAAATAAATAATTAAATTAATAGATAAATAAATAAATAAATGACTAATATTAATTGATTATGAAGAATAATAATATAAATATCAAATATACGAGCTTACGACTAAATACGTATAAATAATAACATGAGTAAGAAAATAATTAATAATCAATCAATTAAATAAATAAAATAAGATAAACATGACCAAAAATAATATATTATTAGTAACAATAATTAGTCACGTAATCATTCATCATAGTTAACAAATATATAAATAATAAGAAATGAATAAATAAATAAATAAAATAAAATAATTAATAAATAAGAAAATACTCATAATATCCAAATATGCTAAACAATATAAATATGCATATAAACTAACGTAAGGGTTCTCGAATTACCAAAAACAATCGAGAAACCGCCAAAAATGGGTTGAACCAGACTGATCTGAGCTGAACGAGATCGAACCGAATGGGTTGAACCAACCCGGTCTGCGTTAACTGGAAAATGGGTTGGGTTGACTAGGTGGACCTGAACTAGACTGGTAGACTCGGCCATGGGCTAGCAGGCTTGTGAACAAGAACAAGCAGACAAACATGAATGCGAACGCAGGCAAGCGAATGCGATGCGAGTAAATGGGCCAAACAAAGGCGGAGGTACCTGTCGCCAAAAAATGTAGACAACGGCACAACGGGGGTCACCATCACTCAGGATCAACTGCCCATGCAACGAGGATCATAATGATGGTGGCAATCGGTGGAGTCCGGCTAGTGGCTGGCCGAAAATCAACCAAAAAGGGCGGCATCGCCACAGTGTGCGGCGATGTTGCCGGCAGGGATCGTGACCACGACAGAGGTCGGTGTTGGTCTCAGATGGAAGATCTTGGTGAGGGAAAGCTGTCAGGGTGGTCAGATCGGTTGGAGGTGGCTCCCCGGCGTTGAAAAACGACTTGAACGGCAACGGCAGTGGAGGAAATCAGCTTCCAAAAACTCTCTCGCTGGCGGTGCCGATAGTCATGAGTAGTACAAATGGAAGGCCAGCTGCGAGGAGGTCATGGGGGTGCCAGTCTGGTGGCTGGGGCAATGCGGAGACTCGCCGGCGGCGAGCTGAAGTGTTGGCGGCGCTAGGGTGTAACTTTGAAAATTATTGGAAATATCTATTGAAATAAATAGGTGAAGATAGATGCTGAGTGTACGACTCAGATTTTGCCATGTGGCATGATCTAGATGCTCGACAACTCGTGGCCTAGTGGGGCCCACCTATGAGTATATGCAATATATATATATATATATATATGAACAGAAAGCTCGAATCAAGACCGTCGAAAGTTAGCATTGACTCGAGTCTTAAAAGTGACACTAGATGGAATCAAGGCATGAATGCAAAATGGGCCTCGAAACTTGAACTCAATCAAGTTGGGCCCACAAGGGCATAATCCAGTGATCAGAAATTCTTATGCTTCATGCAAATGAAATACCAAGAAAATCCCAAACGGATACTAAATCCTACAACGGCCTAAAACCCTAACTAACTCATACAAATCATCTGTATACCTTGCATATACATTGATAACTCATGCTCTTATCATCTACATATTGGGCATACTTGGTCACTATAACATACTCACATAGCCATCTGGGCTTATACTCATAGTCTGAAAATTAGTCTAGCTCGAGCTTATTCGAACCAACTCGATATAGACCCGAACCTGGAAAACTACAATTAGGTAAAATCTAACCTGAAGTTGGGGTTTTTGAAGGGACAACTATGGCTTGGTATTTCCATCTCTTTTCTTCATTGTCTTCATCATACATCATCAATTATTAGTCAATTTATAAGGCATGCATATATCATATTTTGATTCATTATGCATTAGTTTTTTATTGATTTTTGGTGTGAGAAATTCTATAAATTGTATGATTTGATTATGGAATTGTGTGGTTCCTTGAGTGTTCGGGTATTGAATTCATTGAACATGGTTGTTGCATGAAAAAGAGTGAAGTATACATGTTTGTTCGTGAATAAATTAAGAATCATGATTATACTTCAATTTTTTCTAAAATTTATGAGAGATTATTGTGGATAAGTAAATGTGCAATGAGTTTATGAAGTTTTACATGGTTGTCATCAATTTAGTATGTTATTAAATCATGTTGCAAGTTATACAAAAAATATCTTGTTAAATTGTGTTTAATGGTAAAATTTGTTAGAATGAATAATTCTATGTAAACTCATCTTGAGTATGAATAAAATAAGGAATTTACCTTGTTTGGATATGGTGAATTGATCTGTGATTGAGTTTGTGGAGATTTGAATGTGAAAATTGTATTTGTCAAGTCACAGTGGCGCCAAGGCGCAACTATTGTTGCCATAGGACCGATGTCTTACGTAAAGGCACAAGAAAGTTTCTCACCAAGGTGCAAGGTCATGCCAAGGCACAACAAACATCTGCACCAAGGCTGAAGGCTACTGGTCGGCAACTTTTATAGTTTTGGCTGTTAATCGGTGGGATCAAGCCATGATAATTACTTAAACATAAAGCTAATACATGGGGGATAATAGTCATAGTTGCTGATTGATGTTTGGTTTGACTTGAATAATCCTTTGAATGTTGCGCATGGGTGTAGATGCATGTGGAGTGCTTGATACCTATAGCTTTATGATAAGTAGTTATTACACTGTATGACCATTGATTGGTAGCAAGAGAAGCGAGTTTTAGGCATTGGTATGCCGGACATACATTGGGACTTTACTTTTCTATATGAAAGATATAGTCTTGGTTCTGAGGACTGTGAACCAACATAACATAGTATGCACTCAAACGCCTAAGTTTGGAAGGGATTAGGTGTAATATCATCCCTTTGGGACAGTGGCAGCGTTTGCTATCATTAATGGAAATTAGTTTTGGTAGATTGGGCAATCTATTAGATGGGGTTATGCGTAAAGTCTGTGGTTAATTAACTTATTCATTGTTGTTATTTGTATTTAGTAGTTTTATCACTAATGTAGAATTGCTTCCACAGGTAATTAGCTGGGAGCGTGCCTTGGTTCCTTGGTGGTGATAGTGGCGGTGGACTTTTTAATGGATAATTAATAGTAATTATTTAGTTGAACTTTTTTATTATATTTGGATTATATATGTTATTAGTAGTGGATTACTGATCATTTGTTGGGAGCTTATTTATTTTATTTGCTGCATAATGATTAGTATATGACAATTCAGATATTGTTGTATATATTTATTCATAACATGGTATAATTATATTAATGACAATTAATTGACATTTATTTAGCCATTAAATTCTTGCTATATTAGCATGCTTGTGATTTATCTTTTATTATTCCTTGTTGTGTATAGTTGGGGTTCGGCTTGGACCAAAAGTGACCCCCGATCCACTTGTATAATTGGTCGGGTCATCATAGTTGGTATTTAGAGCCATAGTTCCACGTGGCTAATAATATATTTATCATACCTTATTGAAAGTCCAAAGAGTCCACATGAGAGAGTTGTGTAGTCTTATTTATAGATTTTGATAATTGAGGGAATAACTTGAAATGTTATAGATGGTGGCTAATACTAGGTCGTAGGATAGTTAGCAAAGGGGGAACCAAAGAAAGGGATCAAACCCAAGTGGTGGAGCCACAGAATATGGTGACCCTAAGAAGAGAGCAAACCCTATGCTACCCAATGAGCAGTTGTTTTCCTAGATACTCATGGCTATCCACAATTTGGCTTAGTGTACCACAGCAGCCCAGAGTGCAATGCTAGAGGTTGTCCAGAGGATACCTTTATCGGCGGTAAAGGGAGATGATGGAGCCACAACTTCGGTAGGCGATTTTGGCTCAGCACCTCTTAGGGCCCAAGAAGGGAGCCAAGGAGTCAAAGATAGCTATCCACCGATGGTTCATTCTAAACAAAACCTGGCTTGCTAGGCAGCAAGGGCAGGTGATGATGCTAACAAGTTTACTAAGGAAAAATTCATTAAGAATGGAGCTAAGGAATTCCTTGGAGGGGTATATCCAATAAAGGCTAAAAATTGGATAAATAATATGGGGGCTACATTTAGGGTCATGTGAGTACCTCATAAATGCAAGACCAATTTGTCTACTATCATGAGTGGGAATCTATGGAGAACTCTGCATATAATCGAAGGGAGATCACATCCATCCTTTGGTCAAAATTTGTGGCTTCCTGCAATGAGCAATATCTCCCTGTGATTTAGCAGAAGGATGTAGAGTTTAACAATCTCATTTAGGGGAATGATTCAGTGCGGGAGTATGCTCGAAAATTCCTACAGTTGGAGAGGTTTTCTCTTGAATTACTAGATAATGATAAGGCAAGGTGCAACAAGTTCTATCGGGGATTGAGATTTGAGTTGCGAGATAGGATTGCAAACATCCCTAGGAAAAATGTGAATGAGGTTGTTAATACTTCAACCAATCATGAATTGATCTTGGACCAAGAGAAGGTGGCTAAGAAGGGTAGCTTCATTGCAAAAACTGGTTTTCCTGTTCAGAATGTGCCCAAGTCTTCTACTCAGTAGATTGTGGAGATTTCTAACAACCCAAGCAAGAGGAAGAGGCAATTTAAATGCAGAAATTGTGGGAAGGTGCATTTGGGGAGGTGTACCAAACCACCTAAGTGTTTCATCTGTGAAAAAATTGGGCAAGCGAGAAAGGATTATAATATGCCAGTGAAAGAGCATCCTAAGCTAGCCAACAACAATCAGCCAGAGCGAGGGCAAGATCATGGCTGTTGATGTGGAGTAGGATGATGGAGCGGACCAAGTTGTTTAAGGTACTATCCTAATCAATAATTTTAAAATAGTTGTTCTATTTAATTTCGGGGTGTACACATTTTTTTATATCACCTAGAATAGTCAAAAGAGTAGAAATGGTAACCTTAACTTAACCATTATTGATTGTGAATGTATCGTCCTACCCCAAAGTGCAAATTAATGTGCCTAAGTCATCTCTTCAAAAGTGACTAACAAAGTTGAAGATCTACAATCCATTCTTACTTATAAATAAGATCTTACCCTAGTAGGTATTATATGTGGGACTAAGTTGAGGAATCTTACAATCCACCCACCATAGGAAATTTTGTCGTTTAAATTTCTACATTTGGCCTATTGCTATCCCTAGCCCAGGTGACTTCTTTGCCATGTGACTAATAGCCTAGTTAACATCCTTAATCCAGCCCACCATTTAACACCAAACCCAGTTGCTCTGATACCATTTGCAATGATCTGATCCAAAGTGAAAACTAATTAGCCTAACTCATTTCTTCAAAAGTAGTTAATCAAGTTAAAGATTTATAATTCATTATCACTTATAAACTTGCTCTATTAGGCATTAGATGTGAAATTAAGTTGAGGGATCTTACAACGACCTCTAAGGGAGAACCTAAATGCACTACACTTGGTGTCACGAGCCTAAAATTTAAAATTTAGGGAGAGACATATGTGTGGGATTTTATTGTATATGGGTTAAACGACTATGATGTAACTCTAGGAATAGTTTGGTTAAGTCACAACAAAGCATTCCTAGATTGTGAGACAAAAGAGAGTGTTTCAAGGTCCATGCAAGAGTGAGATGGGATTATTTTTCTAATGGTTGTTATTAGACAAATCATCTTGTATTGTATCCTATGCCAAAGAAAAGAAGATGATAGAGTAAGGATGCCAAACATATATGGCCAGTTTGGTGAGTTAGTGTAGAATTGATAGAGTTAGTTTCCATCCCAGTGGTTTCAAAATTTCCCGATGTGTTTCATAAAATATTACCAGGTATTCTACCACTTAGAGAAGTTGAGTTTACCATTGATGTAGCCTTTGTTATAGAACCAATCTCTAAAGTACCTTACCAGATGAGACCAACTCAATTGAAAGAGTTAAAAGCTCAGTTGCAGGAAATGCTAGAAGTTCAATTTATTTGTCCAAGTACATTTCCATTAGGAGAACTGTTACTATTTTTCAAGAAAAATGATGGATCTCTCCATCTTTGCCTTGACTTCAGACAACCCATCAAGCTATAATGAAGAATCGGTACACATTATCGAGGATTAATGACCTATTTGACCAGTTAAGTACGACAATAGTGTTTTTCAAGATAAATCTTTTTTCTAGTTATCATCATCTGAGAGGGAAGGAAGGAGACATCCCTAAACCACCATTCAAAACTAGATAAGGGAACTATGAGTTCGCAGTGATGCCTTTTGGAGTTACTAACACCCCTTCGGTTTTGTGTCGCTCATGAATATGGTATACTATCAGTATGTAGACAAGCTTATCATTATTTTCATTGATGACATCCTTGTTTATTCTGATAATAAGAGCGATAATAAATCACACCTATGGATGACACTTCAAATCCTTAGAGATAATCAATTGTATGCCAAGTTCTCTAAGTGTGATTTTGGGTGAAAGAGGTAAATTTTCTTGGCTATATTATCTCTGAGAAGGGCATATCAGTGGATCCTAACTAAAATTCAAACTATTTTAGAGTGACCTATTCTTAAACAGTAACATATATTTAGAGTTTCCTAGGGCTGGCAGGTTTCTACAGGAGATTCATCAAAGATGTTACCCTCATGGCTATCCCTATGACAAGATTGATAAGGAAGGATGTCAAATTTATATGGGATGAGAAGTGTGAACAAAGTTTTGAAACCCTGAAGAAGAGGTTAACTACTGCCCAAGTGTTGACTCTACCTGTTGTGAATGATGGCTTTGTTATTTATAATTATGCATCCAAGTTGAAATTGGGTTGTGTACTTGTGCAGCATGGTAAAGTATTGATGTATGCTTCAAGACAATTAATGGTACATGAACATAATTATGCCACACATGACTTAGAGCTAGTAGCAGTGGTCTTTGCACTTAAATTATAGAAACATTATTTACATGGATAAAGATTCGAGGTTTATATAAATCATAAGAGTTTGAAATACATATTTACTCAAAGTGATCTAAATTTGAGGTCAAGGAGATGGATAGAATATCTAGAAGATTTTGATTTTCAACTTCTTTATCACCCAAGAAAAGCTAATATAGTAGCATATATATTAAGCCAAAAAAGGAGGGAAGATGGACATAAACAAGTGGTCAGATTATGGACTATGATTGGAGAGTTAGTGGCTATTAATCCAATATTACATTCTGTTGGTTTTTGGCTAATTTGTCATTTACAGTAATTTGATTGAGAGGGTGAAGATGGCACAAGTTGATAATAAAGAGTTGAATGTATTGATGGAGAAATCAATTGATATTGAAGTGGATGATTTAGGAATTGTTAGATACTAAGGGCGGTTGTGTGTTCCTAATGTTGATGGGCTGAGAAAATCTGCATTGGAGGAAACACATTGTTCTAAAATTTTCATACATCCTAGAGTGATAATGATGTACTAAGATTTGAAATATACCTATTGGCGGATGGGCATGAAAAGGGACATAGCAGACTTTATCTCCAAATGCTTGACTTATCAACAAGTAAAACCTGATCACCAACTCCCTGGTGGATTACTTAAGCCACTAGAAATACCATAATGGAAGTGGCAGTGTGTAACATGTGATTTTGTGCTGGGACTTCCCAAATCCTTGAAAAAGAATGATTCTACTTGGGTAGTGGTGGATAGATTGACCAAATTAGTACATTTCATTCCAGTCAAATCAAACCAGACAACTGAGTACTTAGCTAAATTGTACATTGATAATATAGTTGGGTATTATGTGATTCCTAAAGAGATTGTGTCTGACTGAGATCCCTTATTTACTTATCATTCATAGAAGATTTTTTAATAAGCATTGAGCACTAAAATCAAGTTGAGCATTACTTACCATCCCCAAATGGATAGTCAAAGTAAAAGGAGTATACAGACCTTGGAAGATTTGCTCAGGTCATGCATTGTAAATTGGGGAGGTGATTGGGAACAACATTTATCTTTGGTGGAGTTTACCTACAACAATGCCTACTAAGCGGGTATCGGAATGGCTCCACTCGAAGCCTTGTATGGATGGCCTTGTAGATCACCTACATGCTGGTTGGAGTCTCTTGATGTAGTGATTGTTGGTCCATAATTTTTGCAAGAGTCAGAAGAAATGGTGAATTACATCACACATAAGATAAAAACAGTTCAATATAGGCAGAAAAGCTATGCAGATGCAAGAAAGAAAGAACTAGAATTTAAAGTTGGGGATATTATCTACCTAAAAGTATCACCAAGAAAGGGATTTGGTTTTTCTTGAAAACTTAAACCTAGATACATTGGATCCTTTAATATAATTGCTAAAGTTGGAGATTTGGCATATGAATTGGTTTTACTTCCTAATTTGGACAAGGTGCACAATGTATTCCACATATCTTTGCTCAAGAAGTATATCCAGGATGGACACATTATTCTAGGTTATATGGAGATTAACATTCAACCTATTGAAACCTGTGAGGAGAAGCCAATAAGAATTATAAATAGACAAAACAAAGTCCTAATGAGGAAGACAATAGATCTTTGCAAAGTGCTATGGAAAAATCAAAGGCATGAGGAAGCTTCATTGGAAAACGAAGAGGACATGAAGGAGTATCTACATTTGTTTTAAGATATGAAACAAGGTAATTTTAAATTCCTGTAATTATTTTATTATAAATGATTTTCGGGACGAAAATTTCTAAAGTTGCAGAGAATGTGAGATCTTATGTCAGACCAATTTTTTTATTTGATCGAGTAAAATTGGTTGAGAAGGCTTAGATTGGGTGGAATAATTAAGTAGAATTATTTCATGTTATAAATTATTATTATTAAGGAAATAAGACAATTATGAATTTTTAGTGTTTTTGATGGAGTTACCAAAATACCCCTACTATTAGACCCTGCTATAAAAACTTAGAGAGAAGTTGACCCTCTCTCTCTAAAAAATTCTATGACGTTGATTTGTGTGTGACGCAAACACACATCATATTTAAATTCATTATGTATGAGTTTTTGATTGATTTGTGGGGTGAGAAATTCTGTAAATTGTATGATTTGATCATTTGGTTCCTTGAGTTCTCGTGTATTGTATTTGTTCTTGTTTAAATTTAGAATCATGATTATACTTCTATTTTTCTATAATTTATGAGAGATTATTGTTGATAAGTAGATGTATAATGATTTTATGAAGTTTTACATGTTTGTAATCAATTTAGTATGTTAGTTAAATCATGTTGCAAGTTATACAAAAGAATATCTTATTATATTGTGCTCTAATGGTAAAATTTGTAAGAATGAATAATTCCATGTAAACTCATCTTGGGTATGAATAAAATAAGAATTTTAACTTGTTTGGATATGGTGAATTGATATGTGATTGAGTTTGTAGAAATTTGAATGGGAAAATCATGAAGGTGCCATTGCTCTAAGGTGCAAGTATTGTGGCCATGGGACAGACGTCTAGCATCAAGGTGCAATAAAGTTTCACTCCAAGGTGTAAGGTCACACCAAGGCACAACAAACTTTTGCACCAAGGCTCAAGGTTGTTGTCGACAACTTTCATATTTTTGGTTGGGGGTTAATCTATAGGATTAAACCATGATAATTTCTTTAAAAGAAAGCTAATAAAGGGGTAATAGTCATATTTGTTGATTGACGCTTGGTTTGGTTTAAAAAATGCTTTGAATGTTGTGGATGGGAGTGGATGCATGCCATGTCATTGCATGTCATGTAGGCTGTGAATATATATTTCCTAATGTATATTTTTTGGTTCTAGGGAACACTTGCTAGCTTTTAAGTGAAGTAATCTAAGTAGGTTTTTTTGAAGTATAGCTTGTATGATAAGTAGTTAACACATTGTATGACCGCTGATTGGTGGGGAGAAAAGTGGGTTTTATGCATTGGTATGTTAGACATACATCAGAACTTTGCCTTCATAGTTGATAGATATGGTCTAGGTTCCTAGGACTGTAAACCAAAATGACCCAGTACATACTCAGAAAGTAGAGTCTGGGAAGGGATTATGTGTACTGTCATCCCTCTGGGATAGTGGCAATGTTTGTGATCATAAATGAAAATGATTTTTAACAGATTAGCCAAATCTGCTGGATGGGGGTTAGTCGTAAACCCTATGGTTAATTATCTTCTTCATTATTGTTATCTATACTTAATGGTTTTATCACTAACGTGGAATTGCCTCCACATGTGACTAGCTAGGAGCATGGTTTGGTGCCTTGGTGGAGACGGCGATGAACTCTTTGATCGATAATTATTAGTAATTATTTAGTTGGACTTGTTTGATTATTTTTGGATTATATATATTATTAGTAGTGGACCACGGTTCATTTGTTGGGAGCTTATTTATTTTATCTGCTGCTTAATGATTATTATGTGATGCCTCTGTTATAGTTTGGGATATTTATTCATATTAGGGCATAATTATATTAATGACAATTAGTTGACAATTATTTAGTTGTTAAATTCTTGTTATATTGACTTACCTATAATTTATTCTTTTATTATTACATATTGTGTATTGTTATGGTTTGGGTTGGACCAAAAGTGTTGCCTAGTCTGGTTGTATAATTGGGCAGGTCGTCACAGTTTCCTTGGGAGTAAGATTTGATCGAGTTTTAGACGATAGGACGGTAGTAGTGGTGTTTTATTAGATCCCAATAGTACCAGGTCATTTAGCAAACCTTTTTGCAGTTTAATAAAACTTCAAAGATGAGATCTCTTGATAATTTTCAAACTTGAACTCCAAAAAGATATTATAAATCCCTACCTAGGCCTATTATAAACTATTATGAGAGTTTTGAAGTTTACTTGTGTGTTGTCCTGGTATAGATTGCTGAACTGACTGCATAGCAGCGTATAGATTGTCGGCTCATTGTTTATTGAGCAATCTCCCACTTAGACTATGTACATATAAGTTAGTCCAAGGCCTTAACAATATTTGGGGACCATGAACTTTTATAAACCTACAAATGTGACTATTCATAAATAGCATTGAACATGAATGAGACTGTACAATTTTCCTTATTTAAAATTCAGCCCATCATTGAATAGAAATAAGTGTTTAAGTTTCTACAGATTTTGTCGTAACCCATATTCATATTAAATTCTTATAATCCTAATAATTCAATCTTTATTAGACCAATTTAATGAGATTATATTTAATGACAACTTACAATAAACAATTATTAACACACACACACACACATATACATATATATAAAGTCCAAAATCTAACATTTGTAACTAGACCATTAATGAGCATCCACTTAGATGCTTACATCAGCCAAACATGTCTAACAATATAATAAATTAAAAAGAACAACTTAATTTGCATTACTTGTAGGAGAACAAAATTTGTAGATCTCCCTTCTCAAACACTTTTCACAAATAGCTTAAAGTCTAATATTCCAAAGAAAAAATGTTGTTGTCAGTTGGAATTATGCGTCCAAAATTGTTTATCATTTAATTTTTTGGTTATGTATTTAAGGAATAAAGAATATAAATATATATTGTCAGTAAATTGTGGTCATTTGCAAGAGTAGGAATTTAGGGTAACTCTTAACCTTACGTAGTCTCTTAAGATGAATAAATGTGAAGTAAAAAGATGCTTGGTATTCATTTAGATAACTCTAACTTTAGGTGTTGTAATATGGAGAATGAACGTGGAGTTAGGGTGAAAGTGGGATGTCAAATGATTTCCATTTATAGCTAATGGTTTTACAAGCAATACATGCTAATTGATCTCATCTAGGTTGATGGGGCTTATCCCACATCGGTCGTGGTTGTTATTGGTAATTTATATATATGCTAATAGAAAGCCTTATTCTTTGAGCTAGTTTTTAGATTAATAGAGACTTGTGACACCTATTATGAGTTTCCTTTGGTTGTTATAAGTCCTTTTAGGGGCCCAACAGTGACATCAGAGCTAGGTGGGCTTTTGTGTTTGCCTATGTCGATTGTGGAAGTTTCCTTCATGAGTTCAATCTTATGATTTAAGGGGAGTTCACTAGGTCATGATATGTGGGTTCTATCTGATGAATGGGAAATTACTAATTTCAAGGTCGCTCGATGTGTGAATGAGTGATTGTTGGGTTTATCCCACATCGGTTATGGTTATTGATGGTGACGTGTATATACGCTAATGTGAAAAACTTAATCTTTGAGCTAACTTTTGAATTAAGAAGACCTATGACACTTATTGCAAGTTTCCTTTGGTTGATATAAGTTCTTTTGGGGGAGCAAAGGGCCCAACAGTACCAAGTCAATTGCTTGTAGATTATTATTTTTCTACTCTTGTTCTTATAAACATGAGATCTTATACATATAGAAGATTTATATCTTTGGGAAGTATGTGAATTATGTTATTGTTAAATTATATTATTATGCATGTTTATATATTTGTTCTTACAAATACAAGCGATTGATTGCCTCTACTCTTGACTATTGTAATATCATACACATGCATAATAGTTTAGTCATAAAATTAATTATGTTTTCACAAAATCCCCAAAAGGTAATGTGATTAGCATGATTCTTTTTATCTTATATATATAATTTGTTAAATCCTGAAAGGATTATACAAATTATATATAATTTGTGCTTGCTTTTTAAAATAATTTGCAAAATCCCCGAAGAATAATGCAAATTATATAATATGTTGTGTTATTTATATAGTTTTCAAAATTTCCAAAAGGCATTGCAAGTTATACGGTTTCTTGTGCATTAATATTTATGTAAGTTATAAATTTCCAAAGGGTAATGTAAGTTATATAAATTGTGTGCCATGTATAGTTTGCAAAATTCCCAAAGTGGTAATGCAAAGTTACACATTTTGTACGTGTATGATTTTGAGTTTCTTATTTTGCGAATTTTAAGTTTGTTTGATAAATCATATTGGTGGATTGTTTGTATTGACATCTTTACATTAGTGGAAAAAGAGCCTTTTATCACCGAAAATTTTGGTGACAAAAGGTTTAAATTCAATGACAGTAAGTAAGTTCGATGATAGTTTTGTAACAATTTGTCACCAAAATATTTTGGTGACAATTTTTGTTACAATTGTCATTGAATTGCCATTGAATTTGGTGACAAAATGGTAATGGCACTACACGAGGGTGAGGGGCTGGGTGCCGAATTTGATACAAACTCCCATCGAAAATTTTAAATTATTAACTCCTACATAACGAAAGATAAATAAAAAGTTCTTGGGCAATTCTCAATTCATTTCTACTCAAGCGTCTTAATAAAATAAGTCTTATATAGGCAATCAAAAACTATAATCAATTAATACATTCCTTGGCTCCTCCTTGTTGTGCTATATCAATGGATCATGCAAGTGCACGTATCGAACAAGTAATAAAGTAATGAGTTAGTATCATTCATACTAGGATTTGATGTTCTGGCATTACTAATGTTGACTAAATTTATTATACTTAATGAATGAGTTAGAGAGAGGATATGATATAGTGAAGATCTACTCTAAACTATCAAGACAAGCATGAGCATGAAACTAGTGCACTAATCTAACTCAGAAATCAAAGCAAGGGCATAAGAATGGAAAACAATAGCTCAACTAACACAAATTCTCTTACTTAATTTAGAATAGATCTAAGATGAATAATTTCACTTAGTAATAGGTAGAACAACTTGTCGTGTTAAACAACTTCACATAATTGTTGTTCATATTTAGGGAAACGAGTTTAATTGTAAAGGGCTTCTGTTACTTAGTACAATCTACCACCCTTGCATCATTCCACATTCTTGAGTAAACAAAATCAAATTGGTGCTTAACGATCAACTCCTATGTGGATATTTACGTCTCAAATACATTCTTATAGTTATAATTGTAAACTACTTCAACCATAGACATCATTAATTTGCCTATTCCTAGAGCCCAACTAAATCTCTTACTCACACAAGAGTTAACTACTTTCTTAAAATATGAAGAACAGATATGGAATAAGCAACTCACAATTAGTGTTTCAAGATAACATCACCAAGATATATCACATATTAAACTAAGATCCATCATACTTCTCAAACAGTACCATCTACCCCATGTAAAAGTGATAGTACATTATGAAACTCATCAAATAAATAACATTACAAGAAGAGAAGGAATAAAATTATGCAAATCTATCATGGTGAGGCATGGCGTGAACTTCTTTTCAGCAGTGTTGTCTTCCTTGTAACTTGGCTTCCACAAACTAGTTTCTACCAATTATAAACTTTACAATTAGGTTGGTAGCATGAGGTACTCAGAATTGAGAATTGAAGAAGATGATGAAGAAGAGTGGGCTATTAGAGAAAGGGTGTGGAAAATCTTTTGTAGTGAGTTGGTGGGAGTATATATTGAGTTGAGGTAGGGAATTTCTCAGCAACTTCTGATTGTCAGATTAACATAGTACATATCGACCCAATCATCACTCTTCAGACATTGTGCTCCAATCTTGTTCCCTTGTTTCCTCAGTGGCTTGTGGAGTTGGTGAAGTTGTCTTTAGAAATTCAAATTGCCCTCGAGCTTGGTAGTGTGGTAACTTCCTTGTAGCTTATTTCTCAATTAATGCACATGAAATGTTTTTCTTTAATCATTGGTATTAAGTAAGTGTGTTCCTTTCTTGCTCATCTAAGTGTCCATCCAACGGCTTCTAGTTGTGGACTTGTGGTGATTAGGTAGATTTGTCCAAAGGTGGGGAACAAGTGCAGAAATTACAGACTTGAGCATGAAGAGGGTGCAAAGGTGTGAAGATTAATCGTATGTAGGTCTTACCATAATAGTACTAGGATATGTTCCAAAGTGGTCCACCCTAGGTTGATGATGGATAAGTCTAACTTCTTTCAAGCATGCACATGTCATCACCAAGTTCCTTCAAAAGATGATTTCTTGCTATGAACTAACTGTGAATTTACTCGTTTTTAATATTCTACAATTTTTCAAAATTCTTATTTTTTTAATGAAAATGCTAGAGAAAATGATGATAAGGCAAGAAAATGAATAGTGGGAACTACTAAAATGCTGACTTAATTTGCTAAAGTATCAAGCCTCCAAACCTAAACTTTCCTAGTCCCTAGCAAAACAAAATATTTATAATCATTCCAATTTTCTCATAAGAGCAATCATTGATAAGGAACTTTCCTACATAAAAGCAAAAATCATGAGTAATTTTCATGCAAGTGATTATCCCCTCCTGAGATAATTAAGTAAAGATCAATTGAGAATCATGTGGGTTTAGGTGGATCTGCTCATCATAAGTTTCAAAGTCATGAAGTTCACTCCACAAAATCAAATTTTTGGGATAGTGAGGATCAAAAGGATTTGTTAAGTTGTAACGGGGCTAGGACTAAGGCTAAAAAATGGGATAATAGGAAAAACAAGCAAGGACATCACTAGCTTTGGAGTTTTCTCTATGTGATCATTATGCTCATTAGGGTAGTGACCACAATTTTTTTAGTCTATCACCGTGTGATCCTCAGTACTTAGAGTGAAGGCAAATCCTTCCATTCTTCTTTAATTCTTCTTTATCCTCATAAATTTCTTCCTTGTAGTCCAAGCACTTGCACTTAGTGCTTCTTATCTTATGAGCATTTGACTAGTTAAGAAAAATCCTACGTTAGTCATGCTAGATAAGGGGAAAAAAAATTTTAATGGATATTCTCATAAAACAGACTAGGGGTGCAAATATTCCAAGGATGCAAACAAGAGGTCAAAATAAGGTTAACATTGGCTAAATCTTGGATTTATTTGGGATGGCTATTTTGGCTTTAGTAATCAAACCTCACCTAAATCATTTCCTAAGTATCCAAAGATTCCTTTGACTTCAAGAATCCTGAATTAAAATTTTGATTTACTTTCTCCCATGCTCACATAAATTTCCAACTTAATCTAATGTGGTTAAGTACAAGGTCGAAAAAAATAATTTAGTTGCCTAGGAAATATGTTCATAAAATTCACATGTGAGAGAATAGCTCTACTCCATGTCATGCTATGATTCAAAATTAGAATGCATTATTCGCTAACACCTCCTACTAAATTAATTTGTTTTCCTAACATTACATAGCTTAAAAGGTTAATAGTTATATAACTCATTAAGTTCAAATTGCCTAGTCCCCCTCCCCCCCCCACCCCCACCCCCCAAAAAAAAAAAGTTAAATGATATTGTATCCTCACAATTAGCCAAAATATCCAACAAAATAACAGTTTAAGAAAGAAAGAGGAGATGGGAGAGTGAAGTGCTCATTTTGTTTTCTCAATTGTCTTCATCCGAACTAGCATTGCCCATGGTGAAGTGGCTAGTCAGTGGTTCTATTCCTTCTAGATGTGTGGTAACTTCCTCCTTAATCTTCTCTTTAGTTTCTTCAAGTTGTGGGGGTAGGCTCCTTGTAGTTGATGCCCTGGCACTATTGGCATTTATCTTTGTGCTACTGCTTGTACCTGGACATCTCTTTCCACTTCATTCTTCTCCTTTCCTTGAACCCCTGAGGTACTCGCAAACAAAGAATCTTTAACAATGGGCACAACAAAGATATTGATTTTTTTTGCCACATATTTCCCTTGCATGTATATGTTCCATTGATCCTGGCATTTCCATGAAAGTTACTAACTTCTTTTGCATATCCATGATCTCTTTGAGTTCTTCTAAAACTTTTGACCCAATTTTTTGCGCCTCCAATCTATGGTGTGTCAAATGATGCCTTGGTAGATATGGCTAGCCCTGCCTTGACTTTTTCTTCATTCTTTGCAACCTCCACACCAACAATGATGTATAATTGGGTGATCACAGCTGGGAACCGAAGACCTTTCGAAGGCTTGACAGAGTCAATTATGTTGTTGTAGATGATCTAACCAGTACCCACCTTCCTCTTCTCAATCATTGCATATAGCAGTATGGCTTTGCCCAAAGTAATGTGGGAGGTGTGTGTGGTGGGGATCAATCTACTGCATATAAGCTACACAAAGGTGTCCATCTTTGTTGAAGTGCCCAACATTGAAGCTTGGATTTTCGTTATTCTTTCCTATGGCCTAAATAATTTCCCTGTCAGATTATCATAGCTTCTACAAAACCCCGAAAATAACTAGGTTATTTTATTTAGGGTTTTGTAAATCTTGGAACAAATCTTAAATACTATTAAATTAAATTATTTTTTGGGAATGATATGATAAATTATAATTATTATTCTCGGGCATATCGGTCCAATGGTATTCATGGATTATTTCAAATAAACTTTATTTATTGTATTTTATTTTATTTTTTTATTTTTCCTTTTTGGTTAAATAAAGTTTAACCACAAGTCAAACCTATTGGCCTTTGGTTGGTAGCGACTAGGGTCTCTTAGGTAGGCTAACATGGTGTGTAAGGGTGGAGTTTTGGTTGAGAGTTGAAGATAAGGGTAAGACTTTGTCTCCCCATGTTGTTGAACATGGAAGATTTTTGGGATTGAGAGTTGTGAGTGTGATTTGATTTCTAAAAGCATTTTTATCTTCCTATATGGAGGCTGTTCTTTTTGTTGGGTTTCCATCACCCATTTGCATTAAGAAAACTAAATAGTCAATTTTTAATTTTTTATTATCACACTAATGGTTGGTGTTTCATATACTTATGTGTGATTATGTTCTTTTCCATAAAAGTTTAATGTAGTGACTTCTTTAATTCTACATATATTATTCTATATAAATGATAATTTTGATAATATTAAATAAAATATCCTCTTGATCGTTATTTAGCACATTTGGCTTACAAAGGGAGAGTTTTGGAGAAATTATTCGAGTAGCATGAGAGAAGATATTTTCTTTGGGTTGATTCCGCTAGAACGTATATTTTCTAATATTTTTCCCCCTCTAGTATTATCTCTTCCTTGTTGGGAGCCTCTCTATCTTCTCTCGCATGTAGGTACACCTCTCTTCTCCCTCTCGCATGCATCTATAGGGTTTGTGCTCTTTTTAGTTTTGGGTTTGATTAATGAGTGATTAAATACTAATTAATTCATAATGAATTCAAATTGATTTGAATTAAATCAAGTGATGATATTAGTAATAGTTGATCATATGTTTATGGATGAAACATGTTTATATTATATATAGATAACTAAATTATTTTTTTGTTATTAATGTTAGTGTTGTTGCTTTCTGTATGTGGTTGTCTTTTAAATTCATGATCATGTGGGCTAATTATTAATAAATAATTATTCATATAATATTAAATAATTATATTGTGTTTCCATTTGAGATATGTATGTTAATTATGTCGATGCTGGTTTACTTATTTTTAATATGAGTATATGTATATATAATGTATATGTGGTCAATTAAAAATGTGTTGTGGCTATTTAATATCAAAATGAAATAAATAAATACTAATATATCATGTGTGCGTATGCTAATATATATCAGTTTGGTTTAAGTAAATAAATTAATTTACTTATGTAAGTTGGGCCACCGATTAACTTAAGTAATTGTAATAATTGAGATATATAAGTTAAAATATGACTAGTAATCTACACATTAGTACAACTAAATTATTAGTAGAATTATCATTGGTTTATGTGTATTACAAAGTTGGTTATTAAGTATAAAAAAATATATTATTAATTAAAAGTTTAATGAATAATATATTCACTTACTTGTACATCTAAGTATTGTCATGGTTATATTTTTACTTGTGTTGATTAATAATTTGGTATGACCATGTAAATAGAGCTCGCATTGAATAATTGATTAAATAATTAACTATTTGTTGTTTGATATATTTTTATTGATTGTACTTCAAATATTGTTATGTGTCATACATTACATCATCTTGCATCTATTTAGCAAAGGAATTATATGTTTTAACCAATAATTTGCTTGTGACTCCCAAATTAGGATTTTCTATCATGTTAGTGGTGCGCTTAGCAAGCTCGAAGTCTGTATAATTACTTGAAATATTATACATACTTATTTTGTAGTTTTGGTCGGCTTAAGCCCACATTTAACTACCATGGTGAAAGATTAAATACCTGCCTCATGCCAAAAAGGGTGACATGGCGCAATGGCGCAAGACAAGTCATTATGCGCTTGTGATACCGAGAGGGTGAGTTAATGACAAATAAAGAGAGCATGTGTGCGTATGCATGAGATTGTAGTTGGATGGGGAGGCCACCCCTCTCGACATAATTAGAACTCAGCATGCACTCATAATTACTAAAAGACTCAATTAATGATATTGTAGAGTATATTAACTTGTTTCTCGTAATTATATGACTTAGTATTTTTATCACTAACATAGAATTGCCTCCACAAGTGTTAGCATGGAAGAATGGGTAGAGTCGAGGTAGCTGGAGGACTCTGTTATTAGATTATTGATTTTTCTTAATTGTTATTATACTTAAAAGTTTTTTACATGGCAGTGGGATTTCGGTTCGTTTCATTGGTCTTAGATTATTTCGAGCATTGGTTATATTATATTTTATTTCATGGCATGACTTAGAATTTAAACTTTAACTAATTCTTTGAGTATGGATTTAATTTGTATGGTTTAAAAAATTTTACACCATGGATTTGTTCATTATGTTGATAAATTAATAGAAAATTAATTTACGATGTATTTAGTTTTATATTGTAACACTTGGCTTGTGGCTCGAAATAGGTGGGTTGTTACAGCTTCCTCACTACTTCAGTTGCGTCTAATCCCTCTTCCATGAGTATTGAGTAATCATCTTATTCATGATCAGGTTTCCCAATGAGGTTTTTGACTGCCCCACTCGATATGTCAAGCCACTTTTCTCTAACAACGCCCTTGTCATCTACTCTTTTGTTGAGGTTAGCACAGAACTCCTATACAAGTTGCTGCACACCTTTATCTGGTTTCTTGTAGAACTTCTTCTAGCCTTGACAGTTGATGATCTCCTTCACTTCCTTGTTTGTGCCAATGGTCTCTAGCTCTAATGCCCTCTCCTTTATTGGTTGCTTGCCTTGAAAGTATGTACAGTTTCTTCACCTTGTCTGGGACAAATGGGTAGACACAGAGTATGGAGGTTGTTGTACCTTTGTCCTCCTAACCAATGCCTTTCTTTGCAGTGATAGCTCTGCAAGTTGGCTCTCTTCATCTTTTTCTTTCACGTGTGTCCTATGTCTACTGGTTTGGATTTTTCCATGGGAGCTTAAGGGTTGTCATATGTCACCCTCCTTATTCTTGTCTCCTTTGTTTTTGTTGTATCTAACTGTTCCCATTCAGTCTTTCTCTTCCTTGCTTGCTTCATCCTCATGCTTCTCTTTTCTTTCCTTTCAGGATTTTTCACTTTCTTCTTTCCTTTCAGGATCATACTTTCTCTTTTCCTTTTGGTTCCTCAAGTCCTAAGTTTTGTGTGTCTTTTTCAGTTCCCTTTTTATTGGTGACTTTATCAAGAATAACATGATGGCTAGCTACATTGCATCCCTTTCGGTTGGCAAAGGGGGTAATGAAGATTATTCTCTTTCACTATCTACTCCTTCCCCCAACTTGCTATTTTCTTATATTACTTTCGTGGGTCCACCCTTTCACTTGTGATTCCAACTACTTGTGTCTCATGTTCTGATGATGGTTCATTTGAGTTCCAAACTATTGGTGATCCCATGGGCTTTGAACGGGTAGGTTCCACTACATGGGCAGTCAAGGATTGGCAGCTTGCTGCTTCTTATGATCCATCCTGCCTCCTACCATAAACATAGCCATATAAAATAATATCTTAAAAATTTGTGATCTTTACATGCGTCACTTATTTGAACGAAAAATAATCATAACAAGAATAGGAAATCATATGCAACAATTTCACAAAAATTGGTAAGATACGTTTATTCATCATTCCATAGTATTCAAAAGATCTAACCGTTGGTTATCTAAAAATAATATAGAATAGTTGCAAGCTTATTGCTAAACATGTAACTCTAATCACAAACTTGTAATGATTCATCAACATGTTGAGTCATTAGATATGCAATACTTCATATCAAGCAAAAAAATTAGGGATTGAGTAAGAAAACTCTATTAGAGCTTGTACATGTTCACCAAAAACATAAAATTGTGCAAGATTGAGAGGGTTGAGTGAATGACGACTGTGCCAAAAGGGTAGGGTAGAAAGAAACCTTTACCTTTTTAACTTTCCCTTTCGTGATTTATCTTTCTCTCATTCATGGGTCAGTTCAGTTTTGACTGAGCTTGACTGAGCTTTATTCTAAAATTTATAGGAAAGATAAAGTGAGATGAGTTCCATCTCCTCCACGATAGTGCCTGAGTCTTTGGCCATTGACCTTGAAATGATTTATATTATTCTCATTCTTGATTTCTACAGCACCATTCAGAAATACATGTGCCACAATATAAGTTTCAGACCATCTAGACTTAAGCTTCCCCTGGAAAAGCCTCAGCTTAGAATTGTAAAGCAGTACTTGATGACCTGGCACAAAGTGTATGGTCAAAATGTGTCTATCATGTCATAAATTAATTCTTTCTTTATACAGTTTGACATTCTCATGCATTGAATCTAAGTTCATCCAATTCATGAAGCTCTAATAGCATTTTCACTCCGCATGCCTTACAATCAAAGTTCAATTTTTGAATAGTCCAATATGTTTTGTGCTCTAGCTTGAAAGGTAGGTGGCATGTCTTATCGAAGACCAATCTATATGTGGACATTCCGATTGGTATCTTAAAAGCTATTCTATAAGCCCATAATGCATCATTTAATTTTAGTGACCAATACTTTCTTAATGGACTGACAACCTTCTCCAAAATTATCTGCATTTCACGATTAGAAATTTCAACTTATCCTCTTGTTTGTAGATGATATGTTGTTGCAACTTTATCTTTAACTCCACACTTTGCCAGTAAGGTTTCAAAGGCCCTGTTGTAAAAGTGTGTTCCTTCATCACAGATGATGGCTCTTAGAGTGCCAAATCTTATGAAGATGTTTTTCTTCAAGAATGTTATAAGTGCCTTGGCATTATTAGTTGGGATTGCCTATGCCTCCACCCACTTTGAAACATGATCAACTGCTACCAGTAAGTATAGATTGTTGTCGGATGATATAAATAGTCCCATAAAGTCTATACCTCATACATCAGAAAAGCCAACTAATAAAATCCTAATTGTAAAACTTTCATGGTTGACCATTGGCTTCCAAAATAACATCCATATTATGATGAATGATATAAAAATATCAAGCACTTCTTCTTCTATGATATATCTTCTAATCATTTGGAAACTACATTTTCTAAACAAATATGACTCATCCCAAAAATAATGATTGACATCAATCAAAAACTTTCTTTTCTGTTGGAGTGAAATATTTAAGAAAAGAACTTGACCAACAAGAAAAATTACATAATCTGCAAACATGGTAAGTTAGATGTCCTTACCAAAAAAAGTTGCTCATCTGAAAAGCTTTCTTGAGTTGGTAGATAGTTGGCTCCATTCCCCTTATTTACTAGCCTTGACAAGTGATCAGCTACTACATTCTGAGAATCCTTGTTGTCTCTTATTTCCAAATCAAATTCTTCTAGTAGCAACACCCATCTGAGAAGCCTTAGCTTGCCTTCCTTCTTTTGTAGCAGGTATTTCAAAGCTAAATGGTATGTGTGAACCTACATGCCTATCAAGTATGATTTGAATTCATCCACAATGTATACTACAACCAACAATTCCTTCTATTTAATAGTAGTTTACTTGACTTTCATTCAATGTCTTGGTTGCATAGTAGCTGGTGGGGAGGACCTTGTTGATGCATTGGCCCAAGACAAGAACAATGGCATAATCATTTACGTCACAAATTCATTTGAATGGTTGTGACCAGATTGGTGAAGCAATAATAGGGGTTGAAATGAGTTTTTCCTTCAGTTTACTAAATGCTTTAAGGCAACCCTCATCAAATTTGAAGGCTGCATCTTTTTCTAATAAATTGCAAAGTGATTTTGCAATTTTTGAAAAGTCTTTTAGGAACATCCTGTAAAATCCAGCATGACCCAAGAAGCTTCTTAATCCCTTGACATTAGTGGGTGGTGCTAGCTTCTCAATTGCCTCTATTTCGCCCCGTTCACCTCCAGGCCTTTACTTGCAACTCTCTATCCTAGCACAATTTCTTTTGTTTCTATGAGGTAACATTTTTTCCAATTCAAACTAGGCGAAAACTTTCATATCTATGTCGGGCTTTGTCCAGATTTTCTAAGCACTGATCAAATTGCATCCAAATATTGAAAAATCATCTATCAAAATTTTCATGACATCCTCTTATACCTGAGAAAATAGACATCATGCATCTTTGAACTGTTCCTAAAGAATTATACAATGCAACAGACATCCTTCTAAAGGCAAATGTTCCATACGAACATGTGAATGTGGTTTTCTCCTCATCTTCATGATGGGTTGCTATTTGATTACATCTAGAATAAACATCTAAGAAACAATAAAATTCTTGTGTGGCCATTCTATCTAGCATCCGATCAATAATTGGTAAAGGTAAATGATCTTTTCTTGTGGCCTTATTTAACTTCATATAGTCCATGCACACTCTCCAAACAGTGACTATTGTGGAAGGAATTAGCTCATTTTTCTCGTTGGGTACAACAATTATTTCTCGCTTCTTTGGAATGCATTAGACAGAGTTGACCTTTGAACTGCCAGTAATTGGGTAGATGGTTACAACATCTAGCCATTTGAGTATCTCCTTCTTCACTACCTCCTTCATTATCAGATTGATGCATCTATGTTGTTCAACAATTAGCTTGTATCATTCTTCAAATAGAATTTTTTGCATATAGACATTTGAATTAATGCCTCGAATGTCGACAATTGTCCATCCAATGGACAGCTTGTGATCTCTTATAACACTTAGCAACTTCTCCTCAAGTAAAGATGTAAATGATGCAGAAATAATTACAGGAAGAGCATTAGGTTGTGTAAGAAATGCATATTTAAGATGCTTCGGCAAAGGCTTCAATTGTAGCTTTGGTGGACTGATGATTGATGGATTGTTCATCTTCAATTTCAAATTTTGTGCGAGCAAGGGCTCCGATTGCTCACTCCCTTCACTATTTCTTGGTTGGTTGTCTAGCCAAGCCATCAACTCAGCTAGCTCTTCACCTTGCTCTTCTATGTCCTCGGAGATTCGCATGTGTTTTAGACGGTTCAAAAATTGGCTTCTTTCCTTCACTTCCATGACTATTTGTTTGATGATATACAAAATAGTCATCAATTGAGTCTGGGTCTTCCATGACTTTGAAGATGTTGAACACCATTTGTTCATTGTTGACCCTTTATAACCAGTTCTCTAGCTACCACATCAATTAGGGTTCTTCTTGTTGTAAGAAGTGGTCATCCCATAAAGAGTGGGACTTCCTTGTCTTCTTCTATGTATAATGTCACAAAGTTTGCACGGAAGATGAATTTGTCCACCATCACCAAGATATTCTCAATTTCTCCCCTGGAAAAATATAGAACTTGTTAGCTAAATGTAACTTTACAATAGTGGGTTTTACCTCTCCTAGCCCCATTTTTTTGTAAATGGACAATGAGATCAAATTTATGCTAACACCTAAATCTCAAAGGGGTTTGCATGAAAATTTTAATTCAATGAGGTAGGGAATGATAATTCACCCTAGATCTTTCAACTTTGGAGGTAATTTCCTTTGCAACACTACACTGCACTTTTTATTTAGTACCGTTGTTTCGAACTCCTCCAACTTCCTTTTTTATTTGACAAAATTTGCTTCATAAATTTGGCATAGATGGGCATTTGCTCCAATGCCTTAGCAAATGGGATGTTGATTATCAACTTTTTGAAAATATCCAGAAAGTCCTAGTATTTTTGGTTCATTTTACTCCTTTGTTGCCTCTGTGGATAAGGGAGCTTTGGAGGCTATTTTATTGGTTTAGGTTAGGGAACTCGTCTTTGTACTTCCACCCATCGTCTTTATTTTCTTCTTCCCTGAATGTGCCTCCTTTTGCCTCAATTACATCTATTTTTTTATTCTTGTAGGGCTCAAGTAATTCCTTCCCACTTCTCAACTCAACTGCCTAGCATTGTTTGGCCTCTTCCATTCTTGACACTTGTGCATCACTCGGGAGCCTACCAGGTGGGCGGTTGTTCAAGGCACTTGCTAACTGTTTCAACTGGTTCTCCAAGATCCTAATGGAAGCTTGTTGGGTTTCCATCTACTGCTGTTAAGTCTACTTAAACTGTATAAACATTTCTTCCATTGACAATTTCTTTTCAATAGATGGTTGCATCTTTTTTGTTCTTGGGCTTAGAAACCTTGTGGTTCTTGAGCTTGGAATCCTGGGGGTCCTTGGATTTGAGTTTGATGTTTCTACCCACCAGCTTGGTTTCTTCCCCATCTAAAGTTTGGATGGTTTCTCCGGCCTGGATTATAGGTGTTGGAGCTTAGATTGCTCTGACTCTTAATATAATTACTTATGAAGTTGGTTGTCTCTATTTGGAAGGGACATTGCTCCCATGAATAATCATTTCCAAAAAATCACAAGACAAGACTTGTGATGCTTGGGCATTGGCCTGAGTCTTGGTCTTAAGATTCTACATTTGCTTACTTAATGATTCCATCTTTGCTGATAAGACATTAAGATCATACATTTCTATTATTTCGGACACATTTTTCCTTATTGTCCTATCATACATCATTTGATGGTGATTGGAAGATAGTTTCTTTATCAGCTCATAAGTTTTATCATAAGTTTTTGTTATGATGGACCCTCCTACTGCAACATCCACTATTGATTTGGTGTGGCTCATCAATCCATTGTAAAATGTTTGAATCTAAACCCATGGTTGAATCCCATGATAAGGACACTTTCTTAGTAAATCCTTAAATCGCTCCCATGTATCATAGAAGGACTCATTCTCTAGTTGAACACATAAAGTAATCTCATTCTTGAACTGCCCTACCCTGGAAGGTGGGAAATATTTCAACATAAACTTTCTTGTCATTTCCTCCCAAGAAGTGATTGAGTTGGGTGTGAATGAATTGAATCACAATTTGGATGCCCCGCTTAAAGAAAATTTAAACAGTCTTAGTTTGATTACTTCTTTGGACACTTGGTCATGTTTGTATGAGTCACAAATTACTACAAAGTTCAGCACATGCATGTAGGGATCATCACTGGACAGTCCATTGAACTGTCCAACTGATTACAACATTTGAAACATGATAGGTTTTAGCTTAAAGTTGTTAGTTAGAATATATGGTCTTACAATTTTGAGCTTGAAATCCTCTGATTCTGGCAGAGTAAGTTTTGCCAATGATATGTTGTTGTCATGCTTTAGCTGATTTTGAGGCATTGGCCTCACTTGGTTACCCATATTCTGATTTACAAAGGCTTATTCCATTAGGTTTTGTTCCATCAAATTCCAATTGCCAAGATTCTGGTTAGCAAAAACTCGCTCTCCAATGTTCTAATTTTGAAATTTTACTAGTTAAAGTTCTAAACCATGACTTTCCTCCTCTCTCTTCTAATTATTAGGCAAGTTCAGTGGAAATGGTTTTTAGGTTGACTCTTTCGCATATAAAACAATAAACTAAATAAGTTTTCTAAAACATAGCTATCAACAGAGATAAAAGCAAAGCAAATCCCTAGCAATGATGCCAAAAACTTATTGTGTTATTTCGATGCCTCACACAAGTAATAAAGTAATGAATGAGTATCGCTCCTATAAGGATTTGATGTTCTGACATCACTATTGATAACTATATTTATTATGCTTAATGAATTAATTACAGAGAGTAAATGATATAGTGAAGATATACTCTAAACTATTAAGATGAGCATGGGCATCAAACTAATGTACTAATCTAACTAAAAAATCAAAGCAAAGGCATACGAATAAAAAAACAATCAAAGTTAACACAAGTTCTCTTACTTAATTTATAATAGATCTTGGAAGAATAATTTAACTTACCAATGGGTAGCATAACTTGTCGTATTAATCATGTACACATAATTGTAGTTGATATCTAGGGAAAGGAGTTTAATTGTAAAAAACTTCTACCACTTATTATAATCTATTGCCTTGGCATCATTCTACATTCGTGTATAATAAAACCAGATTTGAGCTTTCTGATCAACTCCTTTATATAGATACTTACGACTCTAATGCATTCATACAATTAAAATCATAAACTACTTTATCCAAAGAAATTATCAATCTTCCTATTCTTAGAGCCGAACCAAATCTCTTACTCATGCAAGAGTTAGCTACTTTTTAAAACATTAAGAACAGATGTGAAATAAGCAACTCACAATTAGTGTTTCAAGATAACATCAACAAGATATATCACATATCAACTAAGATCCATCATACTTCTCATAACACTACCGTCTACCCCATGTAAGAGTAATAGTACATCGTGAAACTCATCAAAGAAAATAACATTGCTAGAAGAGAAGGAAAAGAATTATGCAAATCTATGACGATGAGGCCTGGCGTGAACTTCTTTTCAGCAGTGTTGTCTTCCTTGTAACTTCTTTCAATCTTCAAGTTTTCAATCTGGTTGGTAGGGTGAGGCACTTAGTAATTGATAACTGAAGAAGAAGAAGGAGAATAAGAGTGGGGTCTTAGAGAAATAATGTGGAAGATCTCTTTGTAGTGAGTGGGGATATATATTGAGTTGAGGTAGGGAATCTCTTAGCAATTTTTCAGCAACTTCCTATCCCTTAGATTAACATGTTGCATGTCGATCTAATCATTACTCTTTGGATAGTGTGATCTAGTCTTGTTCCCTTATTTCCTCAATGACTTGTGGAGTTGGTGAAGTTGTCTTTAGAAATTTAAATTGCCCCAATTGAACTTGCATGTTGATTGTGGTAGTGATAACTTCCTTGCAACTTCCTTCTCAACTAATGTATATAAGATGTTCTTTAATCATTGACATTAGGTGAGTGTGTTCCTTTCTTATTCATCAAGGTGTCCATCCATCGGCTTCTAGTTGTGGACTTGAGCTAATTAGGTAGATCTATCCAAAGGTGGAGAGCAGGTGCAGAAATTATAGACTTGCAAGCTTGGTCAAAAGCATGTTCAGGAATATGGAGAGTGCAGAGTTGTGGCACATTGATCGTGTGCAGGTTTGACCATACTAGAATATTTTTCAAAGTGGTTCATTTTATATTAATGAAGGAGCAGTCAAACTTCTTCTTTCAAGTGTGCACAAGCCTTCACCAAGTTCCTCCGAAAGATGGTTTTTTGTTTAAAATTAACTGTGAATTTACTCACATTTCCAATATTCTACAATTTTTCAAAATTCTTATTTTTCTGATGAAAACACTAGGGAAAATGATGCCAGGGCATGAAAATAAATCATAGAAACTATTAAAATGTTGACTTAATTTATTAAGTATCACTCATATTCTCTTATATTTTTTCAGAATGTCTCCTCAATATGTATTGTAAAAGTGAGTATTTGATAACTAATGTTTCATATTATTGAGATAGAAGTTGGGTTTTCCCAATGTGAATGTGAAGCTTTCCCTAGTCTCCGCTGGTAGGTATGTTACTTGTTCCTTGCTATTGATATTGTTGTTTTCTAGCTATTTTACAAATGTATAGGTACAAAATGGCAGGGAGATTATGGTGTTGATATCATGGTTATTGGATGATGTTGATTGGTTAGATCATTGGGTCATGGAACAGGTTGATGATGAGAATGTATCATGTTTGTGAATAGTTTTACCTACTTTTGAGTACGATAGAATAACTACTATGGGATGTTGGTGATGCTACGAGTGGGACCATTCTCATTACATAGTTTCTTTGTTGTCTTTTCTTTTTGGGGGCACTAAGACATAGATGTACAATACTTGCCAAGGAGTATATTTTCCAGGCAATGATGAGACATGCATTGTGGGCAGAATTATAGTGGCAAAGATGATGTATCCATCAGATAATTAGAACAGATTTTGGTGAGATTGGAGTGGACATAGTAGGTAATTTAGTGTTACAATGAAGCTAATAAACAAGTCCATCGTTGTTAATGGAATTGACTTCTTGGACCCAATTGCTTAAGTATAGAGCAATATTGAAGGTCATGTATTAGCATGGGCTTTTGTTACAAATATTCATCAAGAACTATTGCGGTTTGCATAACAAAATTGGAGTTCGTGCATTATGATTATTGGATATTTTGTGGAAACTATAGATTTGACATCATTTAAAGGTTAGATTGCACAACAGTGGATCGTAACATCTCACTATCATGGATTGTATTCAGAGGATGTGGTTAGCCAATAGGCATGCAACTTTTGACTCATCTTTATGATACATAGTTAGTTGAAGATTACTTTTGTTTGCTGATCCAATAGTTGCATCATTTTTCTAGTAGGTAACAAATCTATTTGAGACGACAATGGCATCTATAGGATGTTGTGGAAGAATTGTCTGGTAGTGAACTTGTAATAGGGTTAGCAAAGAAGGCAAAATTCAAGGATTGACGAACTTTGGAAATTTGAGCAGCAACAGGTTATGTAGAGTATAGGATTATGTTAAAAACTATGAAGTACTTGGAGCGAGAAGAGCATTGGGGACAAAAGTATATTTGTGGTATTTAAAAGATGACACTATACTTTTATTTCATTATGTGGCATGATACTTGATTATTCTCACATTGAGATCTAAGTACATGGCCATGAACATGGAGTTGAGATATTCGTGGTTACAAGGTTAGTGAGACATATGAGGCAGGAGAGTAACGGAGATATTTTGTGACAAGTAAACAAGGACATTATTCATCGGCTTGTGTGTCACTATCCTCTGGATATTCTTAGATATGGTGGACATCACATAATGGATGAAGTGGGTGCTGAAATATATGAGATGGTGATTTGGTATGAATATATATTTCAGCCTTGGGCAATAGATCAAGATAGACAAAAATGAGGAAAGAAATAGACATGGATAGAGAATTCATTGGTAGATGGATAATCTTTCGGGGTTTAGCCAGATTCATACAGGAACAATAGGTACCAGTACTAGGTACCAAGTTCTTGGTACTGGTATGTTAGAGATTTGCATTGAGATGTGGTGGACATGGATAAGGATGTAGATGTATTTAGTTTTGTGATTGATACTTACATGGATTGCTATAGTTGTGGGAGTTAGTTATGCATGGACCTAGATGACTTTTTTATGGTTGGGTTATTTTTGAGTGAGTGATACCCTTTAGCGTAGGGTTGACCATGAGCTTTCTCAATACCTTATGGATTCCTACCTTGAGTTAGGATTTTGTTAAGTTAGTGTACTTTATAATACCAGGTTAGGTCATGTGTGCAAGTGGTTAGGACTTGGAAGATTGGATGGATGTCTTCTATGAAATGCTTCTTGTGTTCATGGCTTGGTTGTGCTAGCTTGTGATTGTTTTCCTTGATGTAAATTTTGGGGAAGGAATTTCTTTAAGGATGAGAAATTGTAAAATCTTGTCCTTCGGCTCAACCTTTTACCTCGATTTTGTTTGGTCTAGTTTGGTTTGTTTGGTGAGGTTGTTGGCTAGTTTGGTTTAGCTTGACTGATTTGAGTTGGTTGCAGATCTTGTTGACCTTGCATAGTGTGTGTGCTTTCCGAACTGGTGGGGCATGGGGTGCTTTGTGGTTCTTTAGGCTTAGTTTAGGGCCATATTTATGGTAGAGGGGTGCTTTCATCTTTGTGGGTAGAGTTAGGTCATGTAGTGCAGAACCGAAACTATGAGTTAGTTCTCATTGTTCAAACTATAGCAATAAGATTGGTTTCTTGTTGTGGTTGCCTCAAAGTCTATGCTCGAGTTGGTTTGCATAGACATGCAGGCAAGAAGGTCAAAGGTTGAAGGAAAGAGTAGAATTATACCCATTCTTTAAGTCTTGCAAACCTTTCACTTTGGACGGCCATAAGTTCTCTTAATATATGAGATTGAGATAGGTTTTGGACCTTTGTAAAGCTCATTCTTCAAGCTCTGTGTGAAGATGCCATCGATGTTCATGTGCTACTGGGGCTCAATTTATTAATGAGAATAGACTATAGATCTTCAACTTCGATTAACCTCTTTTGAAGAGATGACTTAAGCCCATCATGTTGTACTTTGGGTTAGATCATTACGGATGGTATCTGAGCAACATGGTTCCGTGTTGGTTGGTGGGCTAGACTAAGGACATTAGTTAGGGTGCTAGCCACAAAACTAGAAGGACCTGGGCTAGTGATAGCGATAGGTCAAGTATAGGAATTTCGAGAATAAAATCCCTTAAGGTGAGTAGATTGTAAATCCCTCTAACTTATTGTGCACATCTAATGCTTAAGATATGGTTTATTAGTGAGAATGGACAATAGATCTTCACCTTCGGTTAATAACTTTTGAAAAAATGACTTAGGCTTATTAAATTGCACCTTGGCCTGGGTAGGTACAGGTGCAGCACCGAGCTAGGGGCAAGGAGCATTGCACAATGAAGGCCAACACTGTGCAGAGTGGGGTGTAGGTGGCACAAATGCCATATGAGGGGGGCCGGAGGGGCCATACGAAGGGGCCAATAGTTGTCCGTGGGGGCCAATAGTTTTTCGTAGGGTGACAATTGGGCGAGTGAAGCGTGGCAGCCGCCGGCTATGGGGTGGAGTCGTAGCACCAATGGGTGATTGCCAAACGTGTGACATGCTGCCTAATGTGTGTTACACGCAGTGATGGACGTGAACACTGAAAATTCGGTGACTATTCAGGACACAACAATGGTGGTGTGACTCTTCGGTGACAAATTGGTTTGTCAACAAAAATTTTGTGACTATTTAGTGACGAATTTGTAAAAATGACGACACCATTATTTCAGCGGAAAAATTGTGGGTAATTGATTTTTAACACAAAAAAATGTTGTAAATTTGGTAACAAATTAGCTTTTCATCGATGGTGATAGTTCAATGAGAAATTTATATAAAAAAATGATACCAATATTTCCATGACAAATTTTGGTATTATAATTTTACACCAAAAAATGGTGTCAATTCACTGACAAAATAGTTTCTCACCGAAATATTGGGTGAAAGTTCGGTGACAAACTTATAAAAAGATGACACCAATATTTCAATGACTTTTCGGTGACAAATTTTTTGTCTCCATATTTTAGTGATATTTTATTGGCAAATTTATCTCCAAAAAGTTCCACTAGTGTTAGGTTTTGATGTGCTTGGGGACAAATAGTTTGAGGTCACCTTGGCTAGCCAAAATTTGAGTCACCTGGACTCTCGTTGTAACATGTGGGTCTTACATATGAGAAGGGTACATAATTTGAGTGGTTTAATTTGTGAAGTTAAAAATTGTAATCCCACATTAGTTCTAGGGGAGGCCAATAACTTGTAAATAGGCTTTGGGAAGTTAAGCATGCTAGGGCAAGAATATTACTAAGTTAACAGACCTAAACATAGATTTTCTCTCCGTTGGATATTCAATAAAAGATCTTACAGATTAAATGATCATTGGAAGATAACATACTAGTTTATTTATAACTTAAGAAGAGAAGGTAAACATGTTAAAATTGATGAGAATATTTTGATAGTGTGGGAGCTTTTGCTAGAAATCAAAGTTTCTCATGATATTGATGATAATCATCTTAAATATTTTCTTCATGTAACTATTTTATCCTTTACACGAGAAATTCATAAAAGGAAGTCAAATCAAAGAAGATATTTTAAAATTGTCAATATATAAATATATGAACAATCACATGGGTTATTCTGTGTGTGAAAGTGGAAGGCTTGAATCTATGCCCATGATGAGTTATCATGTGCAAGTGGGGGATGTTTTATGGATACATCGATGAAGAGATTATTACAAAAAGAAGGATTTGTTGAAGGAGGATATGAACCTAAGGTTTTTTTAAAATAAATAAATCCATTTATGGTTTAAAATAAACATCATGAGTTTTCATCCACTCAAAATCGCAAAGAACCTTTGTGACTATAATAAAATAGTGGGAGAGAATATGGATCTCTGACTCAAAATTTTACACCTTTCTTCAAGGAAATTATAAAACTTGCGACTCAAGTCAGAGTTTTATACTCATAAACTATCGGTTCGAGTTGAGTTAGTTTCAAAACATGTGTATTGAACTGAGGTCGGTCATGTGGTATGAGTCATGAGGGTCATGTGTACACAAGTATATGATGATAACCTTAGCAATGCAGTAGCATAATGAGTTTTCAAAGTATATTAAAGTACACCCAATTTCTTAATTTATAGTAGACAATAAAATTAGATTTAGGTCATTTATAATGTTAGGACATTTTATTCATTATTTTTTGGTCGGTTAGCAGGCTTAGAACATGTCATTCGGTTTAAGTCGACATTATTTTATATTATGGTATTTTTTATATTTTAGTTTATTTTTTTAGGACTTATTTATTATTATTGACTCGGGTTGGGAGTGAGTTAATTTTTATTTACAAAACTGCTACCAACTGTTTTGCATCCTCACCCGCCGCCTCCCAACTTTCTTCTCAGCTGCCCGACGCCCGTCGTTCCTCGACCCCTTGCCGGCGACCACCATCGCCACAGCCACCCACTACCCCGGCGACCTCCCTCGTCATTGCTGCCACCTCACCCACCTCATTTACTCCCTCCCCTCTTCTCCTTGTTTTCCGTCATGGGCACACACTATCGCCAGTTTGCAGGAGTCGCTGCCAGCCACCAATTTTGGCGACGACCTCCGGCGACCCTGCCTAGCCTTTCATCCCTCCTTCCAAAACCCTTCCCGGTCTGTGTGACGACATGCACAGCGACCCTACGTGAGTCAAGGTCTCCACTTGCATGCACTGTCACCGGTGACTAGCGCAGCTGCCGGCCAGCCGAGCACCGTAACCATCCATGCCATCAACCCCCTAGCTGACCTCACCTACCCTAGCCCTCCTCACCTCTCCCTAACTGAGCACCTCACATGACCTCCTCTTGCCCTAGCCGGCCACCACCAAAGACTGCTATCAGCTCTGGTCAGTGGCAGCTCTAGCCACCTCAAGCCACTCTCCCTTGTTGACTTTGCTCGTAGGATGGCAATCACAGCTGTTGTTGCCATGTAATCACCAACTTAGGTATACAATTTAATTTAAATTCATTTCATCATAAGCATTATGATTAAATTATTGATTGATTGCATGTATGTGAATTTAGGTTTTCTTTGTTAACTAAGTGTAATGGACCATGAAAAAAATGCTAATTTTACTAATTAGTATGAAGATTTTTTATGAACTATTGATATAATTATAAATGAATACTTGACTTATGTCAATTTGGTATTAGTTTGACTATCAGAATCATGATTTTATTTGTTAATTGATATGTTTAATTACATATTAACAAATTTGTGATGTTGATGGCATAATCACCTAGGAATGTAGATTCATATGATTAAGTTATTATTGATGAGATTGTTGCATGACAATAGTGAGATTGTGATTAGTGATGACGTTTGAATTTAATTGTATTAACATTATATGAAACTAATTACAGGTTTTGTCAGATGTATATGACATGATTATTTGGGTTATCTTATCTTGTTGAGTGTTGCCTCAAATATTATCTTATTATCTTGGTATCATATAGTTGTGCATGATTGTATTGTAGGCAGAATTAGGGATTGTTTGGATGGATCAGGATATACATGATTGTCCTAGTGTATGTTTGGAGTACGAGATTGCCGCATAAGTGTGAGACCGTGCTTGGAGCTACTACCAGGTCCATTTAGGACTCGTACTCTTATTTGTCGATTTCTTCTATTGTTATTTTGTATTATAGGTTGCAGTATGTGTTAAGTGGTTAATTTATTGGACCTCACTTAATATTGGCCGTTTTAAAGAATAATTTACTGGATTAATAACCCTCGAGGATGAGATCCTTGGAGTTTGGTTTCAAAAATAAGATCCACTATATGTTTCCTTTAGGCCTATAATATTAAATCACTTCTGAGGCCTATATATGATTTTATCGAGTTTTTAGTGAGACGGGAGATGGTAAAAATGACTCACAGGTACCATGAGCATGTGCATGTGCCAATTACAGTGAGCTCTGGATTAGTGAGATGATTATTTTATTCTTGAGGGATCTTGACAATTCCATATTTTGAATTCCTCACACTTAGAGAAAATGTGAGGCTTTGCGGGTACTGTTTAATATAGTGCACATCTAGATATGTAGTTCAAAGGGTACCAAAGGCGATTGTATGAGAGTACTTGCCCTTCGTGCTTAGGGCCAGGAGAGACATGGAGGATCGGAGAGGGTTTAGGATACTTGTATTCCCAAGAGAGGGACTATTAGAAAATACCAAGAGAGGCATCAGACCAGTCAGTTTGGATGCTATCCTGACTTTAGCTAGATGGCTCCTTAGTAGTTACCCTTATGGGAGTTCTAATGAAGTATATGCATGTTTTCCTTCATGAGAGTTAGCTCTCATTGACAATTTGATATTAGTTATTTTTTAGACTAGTGACAATTGTTGTTGATATTTTTCTATTATATATGTAGGTGTAGGATCAGACACAAAAGGATACAACAGACTTGACGAACGAGCAGTAACATCCTTGCACACTCACATGCCTAATGATAGGATGCTTTATTGAGATGTTGGTTGGTGTATAAAACTGTTTTTTTATGAAATATTTTGATGATGATAATGATATTATGATGTTGACGATAATGACATTGTTGTGAATGGAATTAGTAAACTTTCGGTCATGTTAATGTGGATAGTAGATGGGTCAAGACCCATTCAGGGATTATGATATAGAAGTTGTTATGTGTTGTAGAATGTGATGATATATCTTGCTAATTTTATATATTTTGTGATATAATGATGTACAAAGTGGTTCCCTTATTGTACTTTTAGAGGGAACTGTGCTAGTTTATTTACAAAATTTTTATCATATTTAATCGATTGGTGTGATTATTTTTGTTGTCATATCATCCACGTAATATCCTACTATGTTGTACATTTCATACATTCATATTGTTGTTCTTTCATCTTATGATGCTTAGAGTAGATCTCGTCTGCTTAAGTTTGGGTAGACCAATTTAATTGAATTTGAGAGTTGTTTTGGTCTCCCGTAACACTTCTAGTTTGGTTTAGGGAACTAGATTTGGTGTTACAGAAGTCAACAATGATTCTAAAATATAAGACCTTGGATAACTCTTTTACCTCTTAAATTATAAAAAACACTTTATAAATCTTTCTCCCATATGGTACATTAGTATTTATTTAAAAAAGACTAAATAAATAATCCTTAAGTTGAGCATCATCCATTCCACCTAAGCTCTAAGTTGCACCCTTGTGTAAAGGTACATAGTTCGATGGAGGTACATAGTTCAATTTGTTGGGAGGAATATCTAATTAAGAGATGGATTGACTTAGCAAAGTCATGTTTGGGTAAATCAAAATTTTCTACTTCAGTAGATGGTAGTTGTTACGTATGTTCTTGAGTGTACTTGATCAACTCGACAAATCCTACCTTTGCAATTATATTTTGAGATGGTTCAAAAATCCTAGTAATAATCATTGGGTAAGTGTTAAAAGAGCTATATGATATTTGAAGAGGAATATACTCTTTATTTACCTTACCAAATTTTGGATTAGAGTTAGAAACTCAAGCTTTTTGTTTACACTAAGAAATCTTTTGGTTTTCTTTTTATGATTGGAAGCAACTTAATTTCTTTGCAAAGTAAAAAACATGAGTGTATTGCTCAATCCTCTATGGAAGCTGGTTAATTGTAATTTTTTTGCCTACTAATTAGGCTGTTATATTATAAAATTAAAAATATATTGGTGGCTTTCTATATGGAGAGATATAATATTAGTTTTTTGTTACAAGGACATTTATATTCCAAGATCAAACACATTGAAGAAAAATATTACTATATCTTAGATATATTGAGGATGCATTAAAAAGTGTCAACTGTGTATAATTGTGCAAATTCATTTAAAAATATGTTTAACTATTGTTGTTCAGAATATGGGAGTAATTCCTTCTTGTGATTTTATTCACTATGAATTTGGAATCTCATTGTTTAATGCATGTGCATTGTCGTAGTATTACCGGTTTGAGGTGTGTGCTTTGTTATGTTGTTACCGATTTGATGTGTGGGCATTGTTATATTTGATGCAGCATCTTTGTGAGTTTGTACTTAAGTATTTATGTAACACCCCAATTTGGCTTGAAGGGACGGATCGAATCTATGTTTGGAAGTTACTCGATGAACTATCGCGTACAGACTTTATAGAAACAGTTCTCAACCCTCTATGGAGGCTTAAGACAAGCACTAGGCTTAGTTTTCATAAAATACGTGCAAGAGTTCGTACTACAAAAGCCAATCCTAGACTTAAAGAAATCTTATATAAAACACCTTTAGCCGTAACATAGGCAAAACCTCCCCTACGTCTATGATCGGTGGCTTTAAAAATGCGATGATCACTCCTAACTGTGGAAGAAGTATACCCCCGCTACAATTTTGAGGTTGCATCCCATAGACGCGCAAAAACAAACTCGGCAACGGCAGGCAAAGCCACAGCTACACTTCATGGTAATCAGCAGTGCATTGGGTAATGGCTTTCTCCTTTGACAGAGGCACAACAACAAGAGAGCGAGACTTCAACACAAAACTAATCTACTCTTTATTTATAGACTTGTGATATATTTAAAGGAAAAGGGTTTTCTCAGCAATAGTGCAGGAAACTTTCCTGCTATCTGTTTAATCTGAGCCTTCCACAATTGATGACCAGCGACCACACCCTTCGACGACCGCCGTCCACGCTGTATTTCGGTGCCCACCACCTTTGGTTCACCTTTAACGCGTTTTTAGTGTATCATTTGCAGCCGGCTGTGATCTTCCTTCCACAGCAACTCCACAAGGGCACCGGTCGGTGATGTTGCCGCCAGTTGTTAGCATGGCTTTTCTTTTGTTTTTTGTTTTCATATTGGTTTGATGAAATTTTGAGAATTAGTACTCTTTGTGTTGTTTGATTTAACAATATCAATTGTCGGGATGCAGTGGGACGACTATTCTATGGGGAAATGGCTTGCTGGAATTTTGAATTTTTATAAAAATTGTGCTTATGATGGTTCTAGAGCAAGTTAACATCTTCATTTATTTAATGAAATCATGGATAATGGGTGCGGTTATTGCTTTCTTTAATTGTTGATTGGCATGTTGAATATAATTGTGCACTGAGTGAATGAAATAGATTTGATGTTGCAACTTTTATGATCATTTGCTTCTATTCATATAAGTAGTTCAGGAATGTATTGTTTTATTTGAGCAGTATTTGATAGTGCACTTGTCCAGAAGTTCATGTTTTTGATTGTTTGTTTGGCTATGATCTTGATTGGTTTGGTTGGTAGTTTTAATTTTAGGTCAATTTGAAATGCTGTTGAATGTACATGCAAGTGGTAAGTTATGTTCTCGTTTCTATTTTGCAATGAGTTCAGGTGATGTGCTCTTGTTTGAATTCAGAATTTTTAATAATCTTATATTGCGATGTGTTATAATGATGTGCATGATTCTAATTTTTAGGGTGTCACTATTAATTTGGAAGAAATGGCATTTCCTGACATTTTTTTCTTAAGATTGGAGGTTATTTTGACAGGCAACTTTAGGAACAAAGAATTTTTCTCCAAATTTTGCCAACTCCGAGGTGCCAGCATTAGTGCCGGCGGGGCGTTACGTGCCAGCATTGTTGGAAGTTGCATTCCATGCATCGTGATGGCGACGGAAGTTCAATTGCTGGGGAGGGGTGGGGGGGGTGTTTTGGTGCCGGAGAGATCTCTGCCGATAGTTTGCCTCTTGTTGAATGAGACTACTCCAAATGGAATTGATTGTCTAGTTATTAGCGAATGAGATTGTTCATCCATGCATTGCTGATAGACTATCCATTTTTTGAATGAGATCAAAAAATAATTTGTAATCTTCTAATCCATTGGTGATCCAGGTTCAGATTTTTTTGTGATCAACTTTGATGACATGTTATTTATTTTGATGAAAATACTTTTTTAGATTAAATTGCTTTCAATAATCACATTGTTGTCTCATTTATTCCTTCATTTCATGTATACTTGTTGTGCCATGTCAAAAGCTTCGTTTTGAAAATTGAGTTGGAAGTTTGCGGGGCACTAAATTGCAAGGTATATCAATTAAATCATCCTTAGAGATGGGGACTTGAGGGGTGATAGGTAGGGCTACTAAAGAAGTTAGCGAATCAAGCTCAACTTGTGCTCAAATTCAACTCAAATTGGTCGAAGTTCGTTCGAGCTCAACTCGAGATCGAATGAGTTTTGAATATATATACTCGAAATCGACTCAAATATTTTTATGCTACTCAAGCTTGATTCGAGCTCGAATACACTTAAAGTGTTTAATTTTGAGGAGTTCAAAACCAGCTTATTTTGGATCTCAAAACCAACTCATTTGGGAGTTCGAAACCAATTCGATCATAAGGTCAAAAGTAGCTCGTTAAGAGAAAAACATCCCGCTATAGAGATTAAAATTAACAAAAATAATCCATCAATATATTTATATAAACTATCTCAATAATAAAAGGTTTTTTCAAGTTTCAACCATGTTTCAACTTTTTTTACAAAATACTTCAGACACCATTCAATAGTATATGTTTCCAAAAATAAAAATGCTTAGATTTGTAAACACAAAATTGAAAAAAACTATCAAAAGTTTACATTTTATAACTTTCATATATATTTAGACAACTTTTATCCAGCCCTCATCCTGGAAAAAAATTAACAAATATCATTCATTGTGAGATATTAAATTAAATAAAAATAAATAAATTTTGTAAAAGGAATAAATATATTCTAGTATCATTCCCAATGAATAAAGGTCATGGGTGTGTTCTAATAACTACCAAAGCCATAACAAATTAACAATTAACAAAAGTAGATATTAAAATTTTAACCTAATATTAAGCTTATGCATCTATATCACAATAATTCAAAATCATTAAATAAAGTTACTTAAATATTGTGCCAACCATGCAGCATAAGATTCAAGACTGAATTTATTTTTAAATGCTTGGACTTAGCAGCTTCTCCCTCTATCTCCAAAACTGTCTACTTTGGCCTAAGAATACCAGCACATGATAAGGAACCAAATATTAGGCCAAACTATAAACCCTATATTAAACAAGAGATACATCTAAGAAACTAAAACAAACCAGAAGGCCTTTAAGTACCATATATGTGAAAAGCATAACTGTAAAACTAGTTTTTGCTTAGTGTTTTACCCACTTGTAGGTTGTCTGGTTCGAGCAAGTCTTGAGTCAGTTCGAGCGAATTCGGGCCAGACCAATTTTAAGAATATAAGTATGAGGCCCAGGTGGACATATGAGCATGTTATGGTGGCTAAATATGCTCGACATGCATATGATAGATATAGCAGAACACGAGTTATTAGTGTATATACGAGGTATACAAATAATTTTTTTATGAGTTAGTCAGGGTTTTAAACCTAGATTTTGGCCGTTGCAGTGCTTAGTATCCATTTAAGATTTTCTAAGTATTTCATTTGCATGCAACATAGGAATTCGAATCACTGGATTATGCCTTTGTCGAACCAGCTTGATTGAGTTCGAAGCCTAGTTAGCTTTCTTACCTTGATTCCTACCTATAGAGTCACTTTTAAGATTCAAGTCAGTTTTGACTTTGGAAGGTCTCAATCCAAGCTTCCAGACCATATATATATATATATATATATATTCCATATACCCTTACGTGGGCCCCAATCAGTCACAAGTTGTCGGACGTTTAGATCTACCATGTGGCAAGATCTAAGCAATCCACATTAGCCCTAGCTTTACCATGTTATTTATCATAGATTTCCCATGATTTCATAGTTATACCCATAGCATTGCCGCCACTTCAACTCGCCGCTAGCAAGTCTACGCCTTGCCCCCCACCACAGGACTAGCACCCCATGGCCACCTCACAACCGGCTTTCCATTTGTACCACTCACGACCACTAGCGTCGCCGTCGGCAAGGGAGTTTTTGAAGCTGGTTTTCGCCATCGCTGCCACCCTTTCGGGCCGTTTTCTGGTGCCAGCGAACCACCTCCGGCTGATCCGACCACCTACATAGCTTCATCTTGCCGAGATCTCCATTTTGAGACAACCCACGCTACCACCACGGCCACAAAATCCGTCGGTAGTGATACCGCCTTCTTTCTGGCCATTTTTCGCCCAGCCAGTGGCCGAACTCCATAGATCATCACCACCAGTACCTTTGCCTTGACACCCCCTGTTGGTCTCAAACGGCAACAACCCCATCCACGCAGACGTCGGCATTTTCTAGCGACGGGCAATGGCCACCCCATCAGACCGTTTGCCCATGATTGTGTTTGCCTTTCAACGTCTGCGTCCACCTGTCCGTGTCCATGTCTGCCTACCTGATCTTGTTCACTTGCCCGCCAACCCATGTCTGAGTCCACCCTTCCAGTTCAGGTCCACCCAACCCATTTTCTAGTTAACCTAGATCAGGTTGGTTCAGCCCATTCGGTTCAGTTTGGTTGAACTTTGTTCGGTTTGATTCAGCTCATTTTTAAACCGTTTTCATCCGTTCTTGCTTTGCTTTTAGTAATTCGAGAGCCTCTATATTGTGATGCATATTTACATGATTTAGCATAATTGGATGTTATGATTATTTTTATTTATTTATTTATTTATTCATTATTATTTATTTATTTTTATGTATATGTTTATCATATATGATGAATGATTACTTGATTATTTATTATTATCAATATTATATTTACTTATGAATATAAGTCTTATTATGTTTACTAAATTGTAGCTATTTATTTGTTCGTTATGAGTATGTTATTATTTATTTCTATTTAATTATGTATTCTTGTATTGTATGACTATGATATTATTAATATTCATGATTAATGAGTATTAACTAATTATAAGTTTATTTATTTATTTATATGTTTACTAACACGAGTATATGTTGATATTTACTCGTGTTTACATGTAGATTTATATATTATAATTATATTATTATTTTATGATTAGAGTATTGTTCATGTTTATGTATTTATTATTTATCTAATTATCTATGAGTGCATTTTATTGTTTATTTATTTATTTATTATTATTTTTTATTATTATGCCTCGACTTTTGTGCCACATATTTAGCTATAAATTGATTAGGATGTATTGATGATATGAGCACATACCACGAGCATACATTATATAGAGATGTTAGTACTTTACTTAGTAATGGATTCCGATATAGGTTTCGGAATCCTAGCTCGCCGTAGATGTGTAATTAAGCTTGAAGCTTGGACCATAAGTCCATTAGACTCTTCTTCTTTGCTTGACTCCCTGCATGTAGAGTTTAATTGTGTTTTAGATGTAGGACAACATCGGCAGTGTTTGATCGGATCCCTCCGATGTTGGGCCATTTAGTAGTGTTTTTGTACATGTTTAATAAAACTACAAAGATGAGATAGCTTGTTGGTTTTTGAACTGAAGCTCCAGAAATATATGATATAAGCTTCTTCTCTAGACCTATTATATAAGTATGTGCATTTTTATGGATTTCACGAATAAGAGAGTGAGCGGTATGGAGATATGTATGGATCACACTAGTACTCCTTCAAACCCTTAGGTAGTACAGTATTTCCAGAATTTATGGCACAAACTTAACTATTCCTTTTGCCACTTGAGTACCGTGGCGGGTGAAATATGGAAGATGTCAAGGTGTAAGTGTTGTATGTATGAATATGAACATTAGCCGTACATGCGAGCCAACACTTGCTTAAGTATGTTTGGTTACTGCCCAGCGTGAGGCAATCTTGAAGTTTCATAAGTTTTCGTGAGTAATGGAATACCCATTTAACAGATTGTATTAGTTATTTTTCAGACTAGTAACACTCGTTACTGACATTTTTCAATAATATATGCAGGTCTTACAAATCTTGAGTCAACTTTGGTGGAAGAACCGATAAATGCTATAGACACTTGAACTTAACGCATTTATTTCTTTTCTTACTTTTATTTATATTTGATGCATTTTGACGCGTATTTAACAATGTCTTCCATTCTCTTAACACCAAGCGGTTGTCGATCGAGTATTGCCGACTAATAATTTTAAACATGACTCGACTCAATCGTAATATTTCTGATTTATTTCTTAAGTGAATCGAAATCGAGGTGTTACAATAACCTAATGATATATGAAAAGCATGTTCATAAGTACCGTATATGTGAGTGTACCAAGCACACCCAAATTGCTTGGTAGGAGATGATAGGCTCTGGTCGGCCACAACGGCGGCGGTGGCCAGAAGTAGAAGGTGGCTAGGAGGAAGAGTTCCACTTCTGGAACACCAGGGAACTCAAACCATGGTCCGGGCAGAGGAGGATAGCGATGGATCGGGGAAGGTGGTTGGAGATGAAGGCTCCGATCGGCCAGAACTGTGGCACCGGTGGTGGCTGTGTCGGCTAAAAGAAGAAGGCGGCTAGGAGGAAGAGTTGCATTTCGGGAATGCCGGGCAACTCAAGCCGTGGTCCTGGAGGAGGAAGATGGCGATGGGTTGGGGAAGGCAGTTAGATATGAAGGCTTTGGTTGGCCACAAATGCGGTAACGGCGGTGGCGATGGCGACCAAAAGACAAAGGCGACCGGGAGAGGAAGAGTTGCACTTCGGGAACGCTGGGGAAGTCAGGCTACGATTCGGGTGAAGGAGTACGGTGATGAGTGAGGTACGGTGGTAGGAGATGTAGGCTTCAGTCAGCCACAGCGGCGGCGGCGACCAAAAGTTGAAGGCGACCAGGTGAGGAAAAGTTGCATGTCGAGAACGCCGAGGAAGTTAGGCTGCAGTCCAAGTGGAGGAGGACGGGATGGGATGGGGACGGTGGTCGGGATGGGTCAGGGACGACTACGATAGTGGCGCAGCACTGCTATAAGAAGAGGTCGCTGGGAGAGAAGTTGAAGAGGCGCTTAGGTTGGGGAGAAGTGCGCGCAAGGGTAGTTTTGTAAATAAAGACCTGTGCCCGACTCAAGTCAATAATAATAAAATAAATCCCAAAAATACTAAATATAATAAAATCTAATAAATGCTATACAATTACATTGAATTAAACCAATTTAAAATTCTTGATATTTAAAAAAAACATAATTTTCTTTGTTTGATTTCTATTTTGTCTATATATGTTGGGTATTTATTTTTTTAGGTTTGATTTAGTGCTCTCCTTTTTTTCATATAAGTATTTTTCATATCATGTTATCAGCAAATATGGAAGAAAATTTTAATATAAGTGTACATCCTTTATTAACAGTTTTTTTTCTTTTTCATAAAATTATATGATATTTTTTTATAGATAACTATTAACTAAATAATATTATAATGCATAATTATATCCCCCTTGTCACATTTTTTAATGTATTTTGAGTAGGCAACTAAGATTATGTATATTATTATATTAAATTATCGAATCAAATTCGAGTTATAATTAAGTCGAATGCTGCCTTACTCAAACACGACTCATAGGATTTGAGTTCCAACTCGAGCATTTAAATGCCAAGTTTTAAGTTAAATCGAATCAAACTGAGCCGAATGTCAAATACTCATGATCTAGCTCGCCCAATTAGCAACCCTAGTGATAGGGCATTTCATTTTCGGCTGGTAAAACATAATGGCTCAACAAATGCAATGATCTTTCATAGTAGTTTATGAAGGAGATCACATGATGTTCTATGTAGTGCTGATAGCTCATGACTAACAAGCAACAATCATCATTTCATTTGCTTAATACAATAAAAATTTGATTAATAAATAAAATAAAATGTCTTTCTTAAAAAATCATTTGTGACGCTCAAAAGTTTCTATCTGCCATGCTTATAAGCCCATTAGATTTATTAAATTAACATAAGAATAAGTAGAAATAAAAGAAACATTAGAAAGCAACAATTAGTAAATAACAAACAATTTACCAATACTATCAATAGGGCATACACCTAACAGTACAATGAATATACCCCTTAAAAAGGCTAATATAACTCTAAACACCCAAAGCATTGTCTTTTGAATCAATAGAACTTTCAAGCAAAATGATTGTAAATTTATCATTCATTAAATTCCAAGTCTTAAATTGTTGGCAGATGCATACCATGTCGCTAAATTAGTTTGGTTAGTCATTTTTTTAGAATTAAGAGAGCTATATATATATATAAAATCTCAAAGGTGCCTACTCTATCACAATACACTATGCATTTGAAGCAAAAAAGTAGTCATTTACGTCCCAAGGTACCAAAAATCCAACACAACATAGAGCAATCGAACCTAAAGCACACAATTTTCGGTCATAAATTAAAACATAACCAATTAACAAGATGAAAATTTTATGGTAAAAATACAAGTGTAAAAAAAACCAAGCTTGAGGGAGGTGGAGATCTTGAAGCCGATGCAGCAATATAACTGGCCGGTGCCAATGTGGAATTGCCGTGGAAGGAGGACCACAGTCTGCTACAAACGAAGACCCGACAAACAAGGTAAACGTGAACCAAAGCCGGTGGGCACTGAATTGTTGGTTTCGTCTTCAAAAGCCAACGCCCGAGTACGCGTCAAGGCAGTATAACCCCGGCAATTTCCACGACTTAGCGCCAGGAACTAGAAATTGGGTAGTAGCGCCCAGGCTAGCGCATCGTTATGAATCGTACCGGTTCATTTTGCTACTTTTTTAACGCTATTTATTCCAAAGGTGGTATCTTTTAACGTAGTTTTTCATTTTTCGTTTCTCTTACATTTTTGGTGAGTATCCGAAGATTTTGGACAATCAAAATTGATTTAATAGTCTTTTTCAAAGATCTTATAGTGTGACTTGAGGTGTATACTTTCCTTGTTTATTACACTCACCAGAAAAATAATTTATTTTATCTTGGATACAAATTGTGGGTGCTAAGACCTTATAGTAGAGGGTGATAATTTTGTATCAAAGAAAGCGACTTCTACATGCCTTGAATTCGAGTTTTCTTCAACAAATTGTCTATTTTCTGGCTTTAATTTATCAGGTGTGGAGTTTCTAGTATTCCTCAAATATTTTTACAACAATTTCAATACAAAATTACTAGTAGAATTTGCATGATAGATATTAATAAGTGTCAAGCCTAAATTGGAAAGGATTTTAAAAGATGGCAAAAAAGGATAATTTTTTGGTTGAAAACTCTGAAATTTTTACACTATGCTTGGGTTTGAGGATAATGTTGATGATCATGAACCAGGTAAAACCACAAATAGAGAAATATTTAAAAAGGATGATTATTTATGTCATAGACAGATTGTAAGTGTTCTTAATGAAAAATTTTATGTACTTTACTGTGAAACTAATTCATCTAAGAAGTTGTGGGAGTCCTTTGAGGAAAAGTATAGAAAATGGGGCATAGTGTATGAAAAATACACTGTGGGAGAGTACTTTGACTTCAAAATGGTGGAGGAAAAATTTATACATTAGCCAGTACATGAAATTTAGAACCTTGTAGCCAAAATTGTAGCAAAAGGATTCTAATTAATGAAAGGCTATAAGTTCCAACCCTCATTGTAACACCCCAAATCCGGTTCACGCTCGTGAACCGAACCGGCATGTTACAGGCCCCGATTAGGTCGGCTAACCTGAACCTAACTCATGTGGATCCAATCTCGGCATCTTAAGATGAAGATACGATCCATCATAAATGAATAAATACGCAAAATCCTAACATGGTACTACATGAATGACAAGCAATTCAAAATAAACATCAATACACCTACAATCAAAATTCTGAAATAAAACAGACAGGGTCTCCCCTAAAAGTGCAATTAAGGTCCACCCTGTCAAAATAATATATACAGGTATATAAGCATATATCAACAATTTTATTAACACACAATCTGATATACTATAAGCTCATTCTGGAACTTGGGCCCTAACCCATCATACTTTTGCTGCGCTACTGTGATCATTTCATTTCGTATCATTATCATGCCTCAAACATTTAATCATAGCATGTTTATAAATAACATCATAAACAAAACATGAAACATTCAATCACCCAATGTGTGTGTGCAGAAGACCTTATTGCTCCTACGTCCCGGCTGGCACAGCCATCTCGTGCTTATTACCTACATATATATAAGAAAAACGTCAGTAACAAGCGTTACTGGTCCGAAAGAAAATATCTATAACAAACTGGCTATGAGAGCAAACTCTCATATGAAAGAAAACAACATATACTCCACGTGAACACTCTGAAGGGCACTACTGAGGAGCCACTGGGCTGCACACCCGGTAGCATCCCGAACTTACAGATCTGCTGCTGGTACTGTGCTACTCTCAGCACTTCTTTTTCAGTACTTCTCGTGAAACTTTATCCTAAGCCCTCTCCTTACCTCCATATTTCTCCTGGCCTTGAGCACGAAGGCCGAGTACTCTCAGGCAGTCGCCTTTAGTACCCTTTAAACCACAAGTCCGGACATGCGTTGTACTAAACAGTACCCGTAAACCTCCACGTTCTCCGGGTGTGAGGAACTCGAATGCAGAGTTGTCAGGATCCCTCGGGAATGGAACAGTCCACTGGCACTAATCCAGAGCCCGCTTTGACTGTCACGGCATCCTCTGCATGGTACGTGCAGTCGATTTCTCCATCTCTCGTCTCACAGAAACGCAAAAACTATATACATATATAGGCTTGGGTAGGGAGTTATATAATAGGCCTGAAGGCAACGTTTGGTGGATCTTATTTTCGAAATCAACCTCGAGGGATCTCATCCTCGAGGGGTTATTAATCCGGAAAATATTCGGTTAAATGGCCTGAGTTAAGTGGGATCCGATAAAACACCACTTAACCCGTCCTGCAGATATTAAAACAAACATACAATAGAAAAGAGTAAAACAGACGAGTCCTAAACGGACCTGGTAGAAGCTCCAAGCGTGTCATCGTGCCTAGGCGGCGAGCTCCTACTCCGCACCTACACATCAAAACTAAATACTAACGCCCGCTAACTAAATGATGCATCAAACTCAACAAACATCACACAATTCAATCATCAACCATAACAAGGAACAATTATAATGTGAAAGTAATTCCAACTTATCCTATTAATATCAATCTAATTATATTTCCTAAGTTACGTTGTACTCGTTTATCATGCACAAATTTACTTTAGTTCATCAGGTCACTTAACTATCATTCCCTGTTAATCACATCATGCACATCTTTACTTTATTCATGGTCAAGACATTAATCATGATAATTAATCAACCCTAGCTTGCTATGCTAACAATTATCATCAATTTTAAATAAATCAATCAGAGGTAATTATACCTCACGTCGTCGGCAATCGGCGACGACTAGGGTTCCGTCGCGCGTCTCGGAGCTCAAATTCGGCACTTATCGGCATCCAAAGCTCGATTGGGCTCCACTGGGTGAGCCCCGCGGAAGATCCAGTGAATTCCGGAAATTCCAATTTTCTGGCAGTTTTCCGGCAGCTGCTGCCAGTTTTTCGGCGACTTCTGGTGGTTTTCCGGCGACAATCGCCGGCGGCGTCTACTGGTCGGAAAGGGGTCGTGTTGGGTACCTCGGAACCGGCTCAGTGAGCCCGACTCATCTACGAGGTCGACGAGGCCAACGGAGGTGGCGGCTCGCCGGAAAACGGCAAAAACAAAGCCGGCGACGATGGGTGGCTAGATCCGGCCGCCCTGGGCGGCGATGGCCTCTATGCCGGTCGGGGAAGGTCGCTGGAGGGCTGAGGAAGCAGAGGCAACCTCCTGATCATGGCGGCGACGGTCACTGGCGACGGAATCGATGACGCGGCTGAAATGTAGCCGCGACGATTCCGGCGTCACAACGGACTGGCAGCGGCCGGGGCTGGTCGGGACGGCACGGCAACGACGTGGCGGAGCTGGGCGGCGACGATCGGCGGCCGGGTGGCACCGACGGCGGCAGCGGCGACATTGCACAGGGGCGGCGTCGGGGTTTGGGAAGAAGATGCC
>JAURVB010013202.1:0-88012 GCA_033002965.1 Piper betle | reverse complement strand
AAAATAAATATGAGGACTCCTTTTCTTTTAAATTGAGAAATAAGTGTCGCTGCTGGGAAACGGTCCAAGACTGTGGGATGTTTATGTATTTTATTATTTATAAAAAATGTTTGACATAATTACTTACTTTTGTGTAACAACTAGCCCCACAATATTGTGAAAAATGGCGGGTCGTTACATCGATGGTCTGTTTTGGCCCTCCAAGGTGACTCCATCCAGCCAGCATCACCGTCGGGAGCAATTCCCACCTCCAGCACGTCAACCCCGCACCATGGAAGGAAACATGGCATGGTTGCTGCTGGAAAAGAGCAGTACATCCTCCTGGTTTTCTTCTTCCCTTGTTGATTTCTCATTTAATTCTTATGTTTATCATGTTTTTGATTTATGCAACATGTGTATGCATGCAACAAAAGAAAAAGAAAGGAAAGGAAGAAGAATTACCCGAGCGAAGGAGGAAGCTGGCGTCTGTCTGAAGAGAAATAATGTGGATGACGTCCTCCCCTTCTCTTTATATAATGTCATGAAGGCTAGGGCTTGTGAAAACTTACTTCGCCCGCATTTCACTTAATCGAGTAACCGGGTAATCGATATGATTCACTTTATTGTTTAAACGGTTTGATTCCGCTTGACCGATTAAACAATAATTAATCGGTTAAAATACTTTTCACTTAACCGGGTAATTCACAGTTAACCGGGTGACGGTAAATAATTTGTATGGAAAAAAATTTCCAACATTCGATCTCACCGCGACGAACGTATTTATTATTATTATTATTCTCCATCCTTGCACCAAACTAGATATGTCCTTCTTCTCATAGCCCCAAGCCACTTCTCTTTCTTGCGCCTTGCTCCAATTCAGAGGTTTAGCTACCTCAGGCCGGCATCAAAATTGGAAGTTTGGCCATCTTTGGATGACGCAGGGAAGAGGATTGTTCGCCCACATCTAAACCTTTGCCGCCATGAATTCCGGCAAGAAGATTGTCTGTAGTGGCCTGAGCCGGCGGCAGGAACTGTTGCAATGGACCCCTGATGTTGTCGACAAAGAACAACCGGCGTCTACGCTCTAAAGCTACCATGACAACGTCTATTTCATAGGAATGCCGCCACCTTCGTCCCCCTTGCAATTCCACCCACTAACAGGTGTAATTCCACCACCCATCAGAAGCCAGGGACACGACGAGCCATCCCTTCGACCCAGCAGCTAGAGGGGCTGTCAGGGATGTGAGGGCTTCCTTGAAATTCCTTGCCCACGATCGTCCACCTTGCCCAAAATTCAGACTCATCGGCCAAGGTGGGATTTCAGTTGTATACCATTTAGTTTATTTCTTCTTGATGATTTAAGACTTTAGTTCTTATGATCAATTCAACATATGCATGCATTAAAAGTAAGAATAGAGAGATAGGAAGAATACCCAAGCAAAAGGAAGCATGCACCAGTAGAGGAGAAGGAGATGAGAGAATGAAGGCGGCTAAGGTCAGGATGATGCCCCCTCACAAAATATAAAATGAAAATGATGGCTAGCGTATGTGAAAATACCCCAACACCAGCATTTCATTTAACCAGGTAAAGAATAAGATATAATAATTAACCTAGTAGAGAATATAATATAAATAACAACAATAATTCTCCAACAATCGAACCTTCCCAGACCAAGTCAAATATATATATATCATAGTCTTTACAGGTCCTATGAATCTTGGCTTCAAGTTCCCTGATGTTCTAAATATGATCACCCCTCTCTAAGAGATGTCTTTAGCTACACAAACTTCCCAACTTGGAACACTTGGTCCCTCCTTCGAGTATTAGCATAACTCTTATGTCGATCCTGAGCTGCCTTAAGCCTTTGCTGAATGAGTTTCACCTTTTGTAACGACCCGCCATTTGTCACAACATTGTGGGCCTAGCTGGCAAGGTGTTACTCAAAATTAAAGTAATTATGTCAAACATTTTTATAAACAAAAACATATATAAAGATCCCACAGTCTTGGACCGTTTCCCAGTAGCCACACTTATTTCTCAATTAGTAAAAAGAAAGGAGTCCTCATATTTATTTTGCTCCATGATCTGGTTGTCAATCACCTAATCTCGTATCTGCACACCTGCGAAGGCAATTCCGCGTTAGTGATTACAACACTAAGTAGTATAATAGATAAAACAAAACAAGTACATTCCACTATTTCCTATAAGTGCCGACGCTGTCCCACGGGGTGCTCGTCGCACACCCTCGGCCGTAGCCTAGCTCCTTTGTGGGGTAGCTATCACTGCACTCGGGTGATTGCTATGCCCCGTTTGTGGGGAAGCTCTCACTACCAATTCTAGTGCCAGTGCCTCGCACACCCCGGCCGTAGCCTTTTTATCGGGAGGCTATCACTGCACTCCAATGCCAATGCCTTGCACACCCCGGCCGTAGCGTTTTTGTGGGGCGGCTATCAATGCACTCAGGTGATTGCTATGCCCCATTTTTGGGGAAGCTCTCACTGCCAACTCCAGTGCCAGTGCCAGTGCCTCACACACCCCGGCCATAGCCTTTTTATGGGGAGGTTATCACTGCACTCCAGTGCGATGGAGGAATCGTTGTGCCTCGCTCACCCCGGCCATAGCCTTTTTATGGGGCGGCTATCACTACTCCAAAACAATGTCGATGCATTACACAATTTACGCACATAATAAGACCCCATGTCGGACTGAGTTAATTCTTTGACCTCGGTTGCACTCGGTGCATGGTGGTCGAATCTGGGCTCAGGCCGACCAAGGCTACCAATAAGGAAAATACGATGTTCTACCTATTATACGTACCTGACTTGTGGGTTCGTCCGACTGTAATCCACTACCTTAATATGAATGAGGGCATAAAATTATACATTAGTATAATTTTACTCACGTCGAAAATGCACGCAACTAAATATTTAATATATGCCACATTAATTAATTTATTTAATTCAATAAGGTTCAACACTTCTTTATTTAATTAATTATGCTATCTCAGTGATTTCTACACGATTATCTTTTATTGATCCATTATTTTACTTTACGAATTTATTATAAGAATAATCGTTTTATTTATCAAATATAAATTTTATATGCTAAAGGTGAAGTCTTTATTAAATATTCCTCATAACTCTTCAATTTAAGTTAATCGCTTTTAATAAGCCGATTAATTAATTACCATTTATCCTGATCGAAATTTATTAATTTCATGTAATAATTTATAAATTTATTATTTTGACCACTTAACTCGTATCCCCTTAAATTAATTATTTTAATGATTTTAATACGAGTTGGTATTATTATTATGATTTTTAACTCAACCCGTATCGAGTCAAATAGAAATTACAAAACTGCCATCCTCTTCTTCTTCTTCTTCTTCTTTCCCGTCAGTCTACCAAAAACCAGTCTTCTTCTTCTTTCCCATCAGTCTTTCTCTTCTCCACCCAAAACCACTCCAATCTCTTCTCCGTCGACCCAAATCCAGATCATGTCCTTCACCAATTGTTTCCCTTCCCTAGCAATCCAATTGGCAGCAACTATCCAGGGCGACCTTGTTCTGCACCACCAAGGCGACTAACCAGCAGCCATGGCGACCTCGACCTGCTGCTATGGCAACTCCGACGTGGCCAGCAGCACTGCCCCAGGCTACCCCTTCTTCCCGTACAACAACTCAATGCCCAGAAGAAGAGAAACACTACACTGCTGCGTGTTATAGGCAACTGTTTGTGACACAATCGCCATGGTGCTGTTGCTGCAATTCAGCAGGACGTGCTACCATCCTTGGCCATAAATTCTATGAAATCTAACTTATAATTACTACTAACATGCATAAGGACGTTGATGCAGCAACTGATCAGCAAAAGATTATGACTTGTCGCTGTAATTCATCACAAGCAACCAAGAATTGCTGCACGGCAGCAATTTACATTCCTGGGTGGATTTCTGGTTCTAGTCCAGTTTAATTCTCCTTTTTCTTGTTGATTTCAGGTTTTTGTTTCCATGATTATCTAGTTTATTATAATTTTTATCATATGTATGCATGCAAACTAAGAAGAAGAGAGGAAGAAACTTACCAGAACAAGGGGAAACCGGAGTCTGTCCAAAGAGACTTATGTGAATGATGCCCCCTCCTTCTCCTTATATAATGAAAGAAGGCCTAGGGCATATGAAAACACACTTCGTTGCCAGGTAAATGGGTAAGTGATACGGTTCACTTTACTAGTTTAAACGGTTAAATGGTATGGTTTACTTAACCGGGTAAAAATACTTAAACGGTTAGCTAATACTTTCCACTTGACCGGGTAATTAATAATTAACCGGGTAGCGGGTAAAAAATTTAAATAAATTCATGGATACCAACGTTCGATCCCACCGTGTCGAATATATATATATATATATATATTTTCCGGGTCTTTACACACACAGTATGGGGAGGTCGACTGGGACAGAGATGAGGGATGAAATACTCCCTCCTCCTGCATATATATACACTTCAACCATTCCCTCTATTAAATTCTCATACCCCATCATCCATTGGTATTTCCTAAGTTCAACGAGCCCCTTCATTAAATTCTCACACCCCATCATCCATTGGTATTTCCTAGGTTCAACGACCCGTTCATTAAATTCTCACACCCCATCATCCATTCATAAATAGGTATTTTCTAGGTTACCTTAAGTCGAACCATGACCGGTTGACTTGATAACCAACCATATTGGTTCATCTATATTTGTTTCATAATATTTAGGTTCGAGTCTTGTAATAAAAATCATGGTTTTGACACCTTTTTAGTTACTTCCCTCACCATCTCTGGCCCGACTATAACTGCTTCAGTAGACTCAAGCCGGTACGATGGACACCTGCAGAGCCTACCATATAAGGCTTCAAATGGTGCCATCCCTATACTGGCTTGATAAGAGTTATTGTAGGTGAATTCAGCCAAGGCTAAGTGTTTATCCGAGTCACTTCCCAGTCAAGAATGCAAGCTCTCAACAAATCTTCCAAAGTTTGAATAGTCCTCCCACTCTGACCATCAGTTATGGGGAGGATATGCTGTACTTAGCTTGATTTGGGTCCCCATAGCTTTTTGGAAAGCTTCATAGAAATGTGAGATGAATAGGAAATCTCGATCGGAGACAATCTCCTTTCGAATCCCAAGCAACTTGACAATATTGTTGACATACAATCCTGCTAGGTATTCCGCAGTCTTCATTGATTTTGTGGGGATGAAGTGAGCTACCTTAGTTAGTCGGAGACAGTTGGAGACAAAATCCACAACATCCCTCTTCATCCCAATCCTCCATTAGGTTCGTTTTAATTCCTGATACATTTAAGTAACTATAGGATGTATCGAGAACTTTGAGCGATGAGCCTCCTCCAAGATATTCCGCCTCAGTGCATCATCCTTGGGTACACACAACCTTCCTCTAAACTGATCACACTATTGGAATCCGCTACAATGTCTGAAATCTTGTCCAACATTTCACTCAGATCCTCATCACCCATTTGTGCTAGCTTAACACGATCAACTAAATCATTGGAAATAACCAGATTTGCCAGTAAGCATGTTAGTTTCTCCACAGGGTTGATAGTCGCCACCTTTGCTGACATGGCCCACAGTCTAGCTAGTTGCTGACCTCACCTTCCCCTTTTGACTCAACACGTCTCCTACCACATTTACTTTCCCTAGATAGTATAAGATTAACGTCATTCTGGGTGAAGATATACTTCAAACTCTGGTGGTCAGTGAAGACTTCGAATTGGGCTCTATACAAGTAATGTCTCCAAATCATCAGGGCAAAAATTACTACTGCCAGTTCCAAGTCATGGGTTGCATAATTTTGCTCATGATTCATTAATTGACGAGAGGCATAGACCACCACTTTACCTCCCCGCATAAGGACACATCCTAAACCCAACAAGGACGCATCACTAAAGACTACAATCCTTCATTACCGTTTGGCAGTGTCAAGACGGGTGCAGTTGTTAGACTCTTCTTTATTGATTGGGAACTCTTCTCACACTTACTACTCCATTCGAACTTGACTCCCTTCCTTGTGAGTTTGGTCATCGGCAATGCTTCTAAGGAGAAGTCTTTAATGAATTTCTTGTAGTAACCCCCTAAACCAAGAAAGCTTCTGATGTCAGTGGCTGAACTTGGGTTGTGGCCAATTAGTGACTGCATTCACTTTTGATGGATCCACTACAACTCCGGTCTTTGAGATGATATGGTCAAGGAAGTTTGCCTCCTTCAACCAGAAGTCACACTTTGAGAACTTGGCGAACAGTTGATGTTCTCTCAGAACTTGAAGAGTAATGGAAAGGTGCTTCACATGCTCTTCTTCATTATTTGACTAGACCAAAATGTCGTCCACAAACACGATAATAAATTTGTCCAAGTATGCATGAAATACTATATTCATGAGTAACATAAAGGCCGCTGGTGCATTTGCTAGACCAAAAGGCATGACCAGAAACTCATAATGTCCATACCGAGTTCGAAAAGCCATTTTTTGTATATCTAACTTCGTTACTCTCAACTGGTGATAATCAGACTACAAGTCTATCTTAGAAAATACTCCAGTTGCTTTTAACTAGTCAAACAAGTCATCAATCCTCGGTGAGGGGTACCGATTCTTGACTGTCACTTGATGAATTGTCGATAGTCAATACACAGTCGAAGCGATCCTTCTTTCTTCTTCACAAATAGAACAGGGGCTCCCAAGGGTGAAGTACTTGGTCGGATGAAACCTACCTACAGCAACTCTTCTAGTTGACTCTTTAACTCCTTGTGTTCTGCGGGAGTCATGCGGTATGGTGCTTTAGAAATTGGTATTTATACAGACTATGAATATATATATATATATATATATATATATATATATATATATATCGACTCGGTTGGGGAAGGATCGAATGTTGGAGAAATTATTATGATTATTATATTTTATTCTATACCCAATTAAATGAAATGCTGGTGTTGGGGTGTTTTCCCATACCCTAGCCGTCATTTTCATTTTATTGTGTGAGGGGCGTCATCCTCACCCTAGCCGCCTACTCTCATCTTCTTCTCCTCTTCCGAAGCCAGCTTCTTCCTTGCTTGGGTATCCTTCCTATTTCCCTACTCTTAGTTTTCATGCAATTCATGATCGTCATGTAAAATTCTGCTGCTTCATCAACTCATGATCGTCATGTAAAGTTCTGTTGTTTCATCAATTCATGGTCGTTTTGTTTTGCTATTGTTGCATCAACGTCCTATGCTATGTAATTTGTTGGGTTAGGATAATTGAGTTGCAGTCTCTAGCATCTTATGAGTTGTATACATGGGATGTGGATAAGGGACAATGCTGTGGGGGATTCCAGACATCCATACCAGTTCGCCGGCCAAGGCTCTCACAGTGCTTGGCCTTGATGTTGGGTTGTCGTGTGGGAAGAAGGGAAGTGTTCCCAGTGATGCTGCTAGCTGGACGGAGTTCGCCTTTCATTCCCGGAGGTGCTACTGGCCAGGCGTCGTGCTCCTTGGTGCTAAACAGGATTCGCCTTGGATAGTTGCTGTAATGACCGAGCTTTAGGCTTATAATTGGATTGCTGGGGAAGGGAAGCCGTTAGTGAAGGACTTGATCTGGTTTTGGGTTGAAGAAGAAGGACAGGTCTGGTTTTTGTGCCAAATATGGAGTTTGGAGAAGAGAAGAATGTCGGGGAAGAAGAAGATGGTAAATCTGTAAATAATGCTTGACTCGATACGACTCGAGTTAAAAATAATACTAACTCGTAATAAATCCTTAAAAATTATTATTTTAATGGTTATGGGTTACAATTGCTAAACTAATTAATTATTGTTTGAAATCAACATGAGTAATAAAAATACGGTAATGATAAATGGTCGATAATCAATCGGCATACTACAAGTTATTAATTTTAAATCAGATGGTTAGATTAACAAAATAAAGATTTCACCTTTACCATATTAAATTTAATACTAGGTTAATAAAGTGATTATTTTAATAACGAGTTAATAAGGTAGAAAATGAGTTATTAAACTATAATCATGTAAAAAGAACCTAAATAGCATAATGAAAATAAATAAGGTTCAAACCTGTATTAAGTTGAATAATTTAAAATAACTATATTACTAATGTCTTTGAATTAGGATAATACAAATCATTTTAACTAATTTAATGAATGACTTAATTAATTAAATTGCTATTGATAATGATAATAATTAAAAATTAAAATCGTAAATTAAATCATCAAGATCGGGGTTAAGTAATTATCATCTCAAAGGAAATATACTAATAATAGTAATTAAATACTTGTTTATAAGTTAATAATTATTTTATCATTACTGAAGTGTGAATTATGAGTTAGATAATTAATTTAAAATGTAAAGTAGAACTTAGATGATTATGTCACATGAATAATTTAATATTCAAGATTGTTGAATGTTGCATGTTTTATGTTGTCGAATTTTAATAATGATATATATTAGTCATTTATTTGCATGCATTTCTACTCGAATAAAATTATACTTATGTATAATTTTATGTTCTCGTTCAGATTAGGATCGTTGGTCACAGTTGCAGGTTCACTTACGAACTATCCAGGTCCGTATAATTATTTGAAATGTTGTATTTTCCCTTTTTGGCAGCCCTGGTCAACCTGAGCCTATATTCGATAACCATGTACCGAGTGCAACCAAGGTAAAGGAATTGACTCAGTCCGACACTGGGCTGCACCCTTTAAAATTACTATGTGGGAGTCTTGGTCAACTTGAGTTCATATCCGACCACCATGCGCCGAGTGCAACCAGGGTCGACTCAATTCGACGTAAGGCAGCACCCCCAGAAAGATTGAATACATGCCCCCATGCCGAAAGGGGTGACAGGGCGCAATGGCGCAAGACGGCTCATTATGCACTTGTGGTACCGAGAGTGTGAGTCAATGGCAAATATCGGTAACTATAGGCCGTGGGCCACGTAGCGTGTGTGCGTATGCATTGGATTGGAGCTGGATGGGGTGGCCACCTCTCCTAGCATACTAAGAGCTCGTCATAGGCTCATAACAACTAAAAGTCTCGAGAAATGATAATAGGGATTATATTGACTTGTTTCATTTAATTATGCGGCTTAGTGGTTTTATCACTAATGTAGAATTGCCTCAGCAGGTGAACAACTATGGACTGAAGAATAAAAGTGTGGTTGGTGTTTCCTTTATCAACTAAGGTTTGGTGAATTGATAATAAATTGGACTTCCTTTTTATTCTCTTGTGTTATAAATGTAGCTACGGGAAACGGTCCGAGACTGTGGGACTTTGAGTTAATTTATTTTATGCATTGTCACATGCTATCAGAACATGTTTTATGTTTATGATTTATAAATTCTAGAGTTATTGTTGTATTAGAATTCATGTTCTTGATTCATGTTCTTGAAGTTATGTTTACATCAATTATATTTTAAGTAGCACCTGGGCCATTTGGGTGGGTCGTTACAGTGTTACTCCAGGTGCTACGTCAATGAATACTATCACTATCACCCCTTCATGAACTTTTCCATAGTGTAACGGTCGCTATCACCAACAGCTGGTGGCAACACTTGTCGGACTACCAGTGGCACTAGGTTTGGAAGCTCCCCTTGCTCGCCCAGGTCTACTAACCCTACCCACCGTTGGGCACTTCCCTGACCACCGTCTGGGGTGATGCTGGGACCCGCTGCTGAGTTTGAGGCTCCATTCCCTGCTAGCACTCCTAGTAACTGCTGACCAATATTTTGAACCACAAAATTTGTATTTTTTGAAGCATACACCAGTCCCTATATGGCCGTCAGGAACTGGGCCAATACATTCTCTGTGTTCGAATTTGACTGAGTAGATCAGTTTGATTGTCTACGAGTGCCTGCCATCTGAAACGTCGAAAATTTTTCCCATCATGGTTCATTAATATGTTCTTTTTCAGTTATGACTTAGGTTTATTAGCGAATGAATTTGTTAATTCATAACATAAAACATTGGGAAAAGATAAGTACTGGACTTTTCAACAAGGTACTTGAGTCATAAGGTGTGAGCTTGTGGGAAATCGTGCTCTAATACCACCTATAATGACCCACCCTAACCGGCCCGAGTGTTACTTAAAAAGTTAAATGTAGTAAACATACTATTCATGAACATGAATCATAACACGGTAAATAAGTCTAGAAAATTTATAAATCATAAAAATAAAGCATGTTCTAATAGCATGTGACATTACATAAAAATAAAGTCCCACAGTCTCTGACTGTTTCCCATAGCCACATTTATAACACAAGAGAATAAAAGGAAGTCTAATTTATTATCAATTCAACAAACCTTGGTTGGTAAGAGATCCACCAACCACACTTTTAATCCTTAGTCCAAAGCTGCTTACCTGCAGAGGCAATTCTATGTTAGTGATAAAACCACTAAGTCGCATAATTAAATGAAACAAGTCAATAGAATCTCTGTTATCATTTCTCGAAGATTTTAGTTCTTATGAGCCTTTGCCGAGCTCTTAATATGCTAGGAGGGGTGGCCACCCCATCCAGCTCCAATCCCATGCATGCGTACACATGCTACGTGGCCCACGACCTGTAGTTACCGATATTTGCCATTAACTCACCCTCTCGGTATGGGGGCAGGTATTCAATCTTTCAAGGGGTGCTGCCCTGTGTCGAATTGAGTCGACCCCGGTTGCGCTCGGTGCATGGTGGTCGGATATTAACTCAAGTCGACCAAGACTCCCACATAGTAATTTTAAAGGGTGCGGCCCTGTGTCGGATTGAATTAATTCCTTGACCCCGGTTGCACTCAGTGCATAGTGGTCGAATCTGGGCTCAGGTCGACCAGGGTTGCCAACAAGGGAAAATACAACATTTTATATAATTATACGATCTGGATAGTTCATAAGTGAACTTGCAACCGTGACCAACGATCCTAATCTGAGCGAGAACAGAAAACTATACATAAGTATAATTTTATTCGAGTAGAAATGCATGAAAATAAATGACTAATATATATCATTATTAAAATTCGGCAACATAAAACATGCAAAATTCAATAATCTTAAATATTAAATTATTCATGTGACATAATCATTTAAGTCCTACTTTACATTTTAAATTAATTATCTAAATCATAATTCACACTTCAGTAATGATAAAATAATTATTAACTTGTAAACAAGTATTTAATTACTATTATTAGTATATTTTCCTTTGAGATGATAATTACTTAACCACGATCTTGACGATTTAATTTACGGTTTTAATCTTTAATCATTATCATTATTAATAGCAATTTAATTAATTAAGTCATTTGATTAAATTATTTAATATGATTTGTATTATCCTAATTTAAAGATATTCCTAATCCAATTATTTTAAATTATTCAACTCAATAAAGGTTTGAACTTCATTTATTTTCATTATGTTTTCTTGGTTCAACGCTTGTGATTTTTACACGATTATAATTTAATAACTAATTTTCTACCTTACTTACTCGTTATTAAAATAATCACTTTTTTACCTAGTATTAAATTTAATATGGTAAATGTGAAATCTTTATTTGATTAATCACTTATAACCATCCGATTTAAGTTAATAGCATATAATGCACCGATTAATTTTCAACAGTTTATCATTACCGTATTTTTTATTGCTCATGGCGAGTTTGTACAATAATTAATTAGTTTAACAATTGTAACCCATAACCATTAGAATAATAATTTTTAAGGATTTATTACGAGTTAATATTATTTTTAACTCGAGTCGGTGTTGAGTCAAGCATTATTTATAGATTTGCCATCTTCGTCTTCCCTGACGCTCTTCTCTTCTCCTACCTTCATCTTGGCACAAAAAATCGTATGTCCTTCATGAACCCAGCCTCAAGACCACTAGTTTCTTGCACCTTGCTCCCATTCTGAGATTCAGCTACCTCAGACTGGCATCAACCAGGAAGGCTCGGCCACCACTGGACAACGCAAGGAGTAGGGTTGTTCTCCCATGTCTGGATGTTCGCCACCATGAATTCCAGTGAGAAGGTCATCGGCAGTGGACTGTGCCAGCGTCAGGAACTGTTGTAATGAACCCCTCACGTTGTCGATGAAGAACAACTGGCATTTACCCTCTGAATCTTCCATTACGACGTCTGTTCAGAGGAACACCACCACCTTCGTCATCCTTAAAATTCCGCCCACTAACAGGTGCAATTCCGCCACCCATTGGAAACAAGGGACAAGGCGATGCCACCCTCAACCCAGCAGCCAAAGAGACCGTCGGGGGTGTTAGCGACTGCCTTGCAACCTTGCTTATGATCACCCACCTTGCCAAAATCTAGCACTCCTCACTATGCAAAGGATTCCAATCTTATACATATTTGTTCAGTTTTTCTTGTTGATTTAAAACTTTATTTCCTATGATTATCAGACTTATTATTATTTCAAAATATGCATGTATGAAAATTAAGAATAGGGAGATAGGAAGAATACCCAAGCAAGGAGAAAGCCATCTCTGGTAAGGAATAGGAGAAGAAGATGAGAATGACGGCTAGGGTGAGGAAGACACCCCTTCTGAATGAAAATGATAGCTAGAGTATGGGAAAACACCCCAACACCCATAGTTCATTTAAACGGGTAAAAAAAATAATATAATATTTAATGTAAAGACTGTGAAGAAAAAATAATATAAAATAAGATATTTGAATGCTGTCTGGGAAGGACCGAACTTGTTATATTCTCTATCCAGTTAATTATTATATTTTATTATTCATACCCTAGCCTTCATTCGCATTTTCTTCTCCTCTTCCTTACCGGCATGGCTTCTTCCTTGCTTGGGTATCCTTCCTATCTCCCTCTTCTTAATTTTCTTGCATGCATATTTTTAATTGATAGTAAGCTTGTTAATCATGGGAATTAAAGTTGTAAATCAACAAGAAAAGTACTAAACTAAATGGTATACAACTGAAATTCTGCCATGGCTGACGAATCTGAAATGTTTGCAAATTGTGCAACTATAAACAAGAATTTCAAGGCAGCCCTCACAACCCCGACAACCCCTCTAGTTGCTGGGTCGAAGGGATGGCTCCTCGTGTCCCTGGTTTCCGGTGGGTGGCAGAATTGCAACTGTGAGTGGGCGGAGTTGCAAGGGTGACGGAAGTGGCGACGTTCTGCTGCAACAGATGTTGTCATGCCAGTTTCAGAGGGTAGACACATAGCCATGATGTTGGGTTGCCGTGCGGGGTGAAGGGAAGAGTTCCCGGCGGTGCTGCTGGCTAGGAGACGCGCACCTTGGTGCAGCAATGTAAAGACCCGGAAAAAAAATATAAATAATAAAGGGAGACAATTTGTGTTGCTAAGGAAAGGGAGACAATGGGTGAAGGATAGGATCTAGATTTTGGTCGAAAGAGAAGAGCTTGGTGCTGGTTTTGGGTGAAGAGAAGAATGGTGACGGGAAGAAGAAGAAGAAGAAGAAGAAGAATGGCAGTTTTGTAATTTCGGGTTGACTCGATATGGGTTGAGTTAAAAATCATAATAATAATACCAACTCGTGTTAAAATCATTGAAATAATTAATTTAAAGGAATATGAGTTAAGTGGTCAAAATAATAAATTTATAAATTATTACATGAAATTAATAAATTTCGATCACGATAAACAGTAATTAATTAATCGGCTGATTAAAAGCAATTAACTTAAATTGAAGGGTTATGAGGAATATTTAATAGAGACTTCACCTTTATCATATAAAAGTTATATTTGATAAATAAAACGATTATTCTTATAATAAATTCGTAAAGTAAAATAATGGATCAATAAAAGATAATCACGTAGAAATTACGCGATAGCATAATTAATTAAATAAAGAAGTGTTGAACCTTATCGAATTAAATAAATTAATTAATGTGGCATATATTAAATATTTAGTTGCATGCATTTTCGACGCGAGTAAAATTATACTAATGTATAATTTTATGCCCCGTTCATATTAGGGTTAGCGGATTACAGTCGGACGAACCCGCAAGTCAGGTACGTATAATAGGTAGAACATCGTATTTTCCTTGTTGGTAGCCTAGGTCGGCCTGAGCCCAGATTCGACCACCATGCACGAAGTGCAACCGGGGTTAAAGAATTGACTCAGTCCGACACTGGGTCGTGTTATGTGTGTGAATCTTGTGATGCATCGATATTGTTTTGGAGTAGTGATAGCCGCCCCATAAAAAGGCTACGGCCGAGGTGAGTGAGGCACAGCGATTCCTCCATCGCACTAGAGTGCAGTGATTGCCGCCCCATAAAAAGGCTACGGCCGGGGTGTGTGAGGCACTGGCACTGAGTGCAGTGATAGCCGCCCCATAAAAAGGCTACGGCCGGGGTGTGTGAGGCACTGGCACTAGAGTTGGCAGTGAGAGGTTCCCCACAAACGGGGCATAGCGATCACCTGAGTGCAGTGATAGCCGCCCCACAAAAAGGCTACGGCCGGGGTGTGCAAGGCATTGGCACTGGAGTGCAGTGATAGCCTCCCCATAAAAAGGCTACAGCCGTGGTGTGCGAGGCACTGGCACTAGAATTGGTAGTGAGAGCTTCCCCACAAACGGGGCATAGCAATCACCCGAGTGCAGTGATAGCTACCCCACAAAAAGGCTACGGCCGGGGTGTGCGAGGCACTGGCACTGCAGACGGTAGTGGTAGCCTCCCCATAAAAAGGCTACGGCCGGGGTGTGCGGATCACAGCGGACACCTCCTCCGCATTGTTTTGGAGTATAGCGGAATCGCTCCACCGCATATTAAAATAAATATATGAAAATGGTGGAATGTACTTGTTTGTTTTATCTATTATACTACTTAGTGTTGTAATCACTAACGCGGAATTGCCTCCGCAGGTGTGCAGATCCGAGATTAGATGATTGACAACTAGAGCATGGAGCAAAGTAATATGAGGACTCCTTTTTGTTATTTAATTGAGGAATAAGTGTGGCTGCTGGGAAACGGTCCAAGACTGTGGGATTTTATTATAAGTTATGATTTCTAATAATGTTTGACATAATTCCTTGTGACATAATTGCTTTAATTTTGAGTAACACCTAGCCAGTTAGGCCCACAATATTATCGTGAAAAATGGCGGGTCGTTACAGGTGGTATCAGAGCGAGGTTTCCCAAAAGCTCACATCTTATGACTCAAGTACCTTGTTGAAGAGTCCAATATCTATCTTTCTCCGTCATTAGGAAAAATTTTTTTTTTCTATAACATAACGAATAAATTTTAGATGGCAGGCACCCGAAGGAAGTCGAGTCAAGCTGCGCAGTCGGACACAAACATGGAGAGTGTGTTAGGCCAAATTTTGACGGCCATACAGGGACTAGCGCAGGCTTCAGAAAATACCAGTTCTGTGGTTCAGAACATGGTGCAGAGGTTACCGGGATTGGTAATGGGGAATGGAGCTCCAAATTCGGCTGCGGGTCCTAGTAACGTCCCAAATGGGAATCAGGGGAGCGCCCAAGAGCGGGTAGGAATGGCTGACCCGGGCGAGCGAGGAGAACTTCCAAACCCGGTGCCACCGGTAGTCCGACAAGTGGTACTGCCAGTTGGGGATGACAGTGATCGATACACTGTAGAAAAATTTCGGAAGAACGGAGCTGAGGTATTCATTGGGGGAACTGATCCAATGAAGGCGGAGAGCTGGTTGGACATTATTGAGAAAGCATTTAGAGCTCTCTTTGTGCCTCATCGCCATCAAGTACGGTTGGCGACATGCATGCTTCAGGAGGAAGCATCATATTGGTGGAAGTCCATGGAGAAGACTGTGTTCCATCAATGGGAGATTTCGTCCATTCCTTGGGCGGAATTTGTAACAGCTTTCAATGGACAATGTTTTCCTGAGTCTATTGTTCAGAAGAAAGCACTAGAATTTGCCACTCTAACTCAGAAGGATGATTCAGTCCGAGAGTATGCCAAAAATTTCTTGCAATTGGAGAGATTTGCACCTGGGAGTCTGGCAACTGCCCGGGCCAGAGCAGACAAATTTTTCTGGGGGTTGAAGCCCGAATTGAGGAGTAGGGTTGCTACAGCGCCAAGAGGCACTATAACTGAAGTGATTGAAGCAGCCACTACTCATGAGTTGGTGTACGACTATGTCCGTGCACAGAAACAAGGGAAGGCTACTATACAACATAAGAATGCCAACCAGGGGAGTAGCAAAAACAGGTCTGAAGAACACCAGCAGCAGAACTATCAACGGAATGTCGATGGGAACCGAAAAAGGAAGTTTCAGGAGATTCCGTATCGACTATGTAAAAATTGCAACAAAATGCATTCAGGGCTATGCAGGGAGCCCCGTCGGTGCTACAATTGCGGAAGGATGGGACACTTACAAAGCGATTGTCGTCAGCCCTTGAAGCAACAACAGGAGCAACCTGAAAAGGAGAAGACACCAGCTCCTAATCGCTACCCAGCACCTGCAAAACCAGTGGACAAAGGGAAGGCGAAACTTTTTGCAGTCGACGTCGAGGACGCTAAGAACGAGGACCACACATGTTCATTTGGGGTGTACACATTTATTCCTATCATCCCGATTAGTTAAGAGTTTGGGACTCCAAACGTCTACATTACCTAAGACTTATAGGGTCACTACTGCAACGGGAGACGGGGAAGTCACAACGTTAGGAGTGACTAACCTATCCTTGGATATACAAGGGAAACCCTATGTATGGAATTTCATTGTATGTGGGATAATAGGCTTTGATGTACTATTGGGAATGGACTGGTTGTCTGCACACCAGGCTTTCCTCGACTGTAGAAGGGAGGAGAGTGTTGACTAAACCTTGTAATTGTGAGATGGGGATCATTTTCCAAGGGTCATGGAATGATTCTGTAAAGACCTGGAAAAAATAAATAAATAAATATATATATATATATATATATATTCGACGCGGTGGGATCGAACATTGGTATCCATGAATTTATTTAAATTATTTACCCGCTACCCGGTTAATTATCAATTACCCGGTCAAGTGGAAAGTATTAGTTAACCGGTTAAGTATTTTTACCCGGTTAAGTAAACCATACCATCTAACCATTTAACTGAACCATACCATGTACCCGTTTAAGAGGTTAAGTGAAATGGTAAAGTGAACCGTATCACTTACCCATTTACCCGGCAACGAAGTGTGTTTTCATAAACCCTAAGCCTTCTTTCATTTTATAAGGAGGAGGGAGGGGGCGTCATGCACATAAGCTCCTTGGACAAACGCCGGCTTCCCCATTGTTTTAGTAAGTTTCTTCCTCTCTTCTTCAAAGTTTGCATGCATACATATGATCAAACATTATAATACAAGATAATCATGGAAACTATGACTTGAAATCAACAAGAAAAAGGGTAGATTTCATAGAATTTATAGCCAAGGATGGTAGCACGTTCTGCTGAATTGCAGCAGCGGCACCATGGCGATTGTGTCACAACCAGTTGCATATACCACGCAGCAAGGTAGTGTTTCACTTCTTTTGGGCGTTGGGTTGTTGTGCGGGAAGAAGGGGACGCTTTGGGCGGTGCTGCTGGCCACGTTTGAGTCGCCATAGCAGCAGGAAGGTCGCCATGGCTGCTGGTTCGTTGGTGCAGAACTTAGTTGGACGTGGTTAGTTGTTGAAAGGCACAAGCTTTAGGCTTCCAATTGGATTGCTAGGAAAGGGAAGCAGTTAGGAAGGAAGTGAATTGGTTTTGGGTTGAAGAAGAGGACGCCAAGGCTGGGTTTTTGGTGCAGGAACGTCGCCTAGGATAGCTGCTGTAAAACGTGGACGTTAGGCTTCATCTTGGGTGGTTTTAATTTGTTGTTGATGCTGGATTAGGATGTTTGGATGGTTGTTTAGCTAGGTTGCATAGGGAAGAAGAAGAAGGGCGTGATCTAAGTGGTGCCAAGGTCTGGTTGGTGCTGGTTTTGGTGAAGAGAAGGAGGGTGACGGGAAGAAGAAGAAGAAGAAGAAGAAAATGGCAGTTTGGTAATTTCTGGTTGACTCGATATGGGTTGAGTTAAAAATCATAATAATAATACCAACTTGTATTCAAATCATTAAAATAAATAATTTAAAAGAGATATGAGTTAAGTGGTCAAAATAATAAATTTATAAATTATTACATGAAATTAATAAATTTCGATCGGGATAAACGGTAATTAATTAATCGGCTGATTAAAAGCAATTAACTTAAATTGAAGGGTTAAGAGGAATATATAATAAAGACTTCACCTTTATCATATAAAAGTTATATTTGATAAATAAAACGATTATTCTTATAATAAATTCGTAAAGTAAAATAATGGATCAATAAAAGATAATCGCGTACAAATTACGCGATAGCATAATTAATTAAATAAAGAAGTGTTCTAGCCGTCGCCGATTTTTGACGACGCGAGGTATAATTTATTTTAATTTAATTATTTGAAAGTTTTGATTATTAGAATTGCATGCTAGGATTGGTGAATTGTGTGTTATAATAATATATATAAATGTAGATTTGATTAAGGATAAAAATATGAAATTTGTTTGATTGTGTGGTGTTAAAAATAGAAGTTATGAAACTAATTAGGGTTATTAAGTAATAATCATGATCTAATCAAACTAGCTTAAGTAGACTCGCTAGAATTGATATAGGTTGATGTGTGTTGATTGACGTGTGATTGTGTTGATTGTGTGTGCATGCTATAGGATGTGTGATTCATCATGCGGGCGTTAGTTTTTAGCTTGATTGTGTAGGTACGGTGTAGGAGCTCGCCGCCTAGGCGCGTGGACCCGTTTGGAGCTTCTACCAGGTCCGTTTAGGACTCGTTCTCTGATTTACGCTACTCTCTTGTGTATTTGACTTATTATGTGCAGGACGAGTTAAGTGGCGTTTTATCGAATCCCACTTAACTCGGGCCATTTAGCCAACGATTTTCTGGATTAATAACCCTCGAGGATGAGATCCCTCGAGTTTGTTTTCGAACTTCAGATCCAGCTCACGTTGCCTTCGGGCCTATTGTATAAATCCCAACCCAGACCTATATATATGTATAGTTTTCGTGTTTTGGTGAGAGACTGAATGAGGGAAATCCGACTACCGTGCTACGCGAGCGGGCACGTGTGTGTCGACAGTGGGCTCTGGAATGGCGTGCGGGCCGTTTCATTCCCGAGGGATCCTGACAACTCCACCTTTGAGTTCCTCAAACCCGGAGAAGTGTGGAGGTTCACGGGTACTGCATTGCAGCGCATGTCTAGACTTGTGGTTTCAAAGGGTACTGAAGGCGACTGCCCGAGAGTACTCGGCCTTCGTGCTCAAGGCCAGGAGTAATATGGAAGGTGCAGAGGGCGGAAAGGAATGAGATTTGACGCGAGAAGCAATAGAGAAATGGCCGAGGCATGAGAATGTGAAAGATAGGGACGCTGTCGACCCGATGGCGACGGCTCCCGTATGTGCCCCGATGAGAGTTCTTGAGGAAGTATATGGTTTTGATTCAACAGGAGAGTTTGCTCTCCTGTGCCAGATTGATATTAGTTATTTTCCTGGCCGGTAACACTCGTTACTGACGGTTTTTCTATATATATATTAGTCATTTAGTTGCATGCATTTTTACTCGAATAAAATTATACTAATGTATAATTTTATGTCCTCGTTCAAATTAGAATCATTGGTCGCAGCTGCAAATTCGAAATATCCAGGTCAGTATAATTATTTAAAATGTTGTATTTTCCCTTGTGGCAACCCTGGCCAGCCGGAGCTCAGATTCAACCACCATGCACCGAGTGCAACCAGGGTGAAGGAATTGACTCACTCCGACACAGGCTACGCCCTTCATAATCAAATAATGGACATGATGGACTAACCCATCAGCCAATAAGTTGGACATGGTGGATTGGACTTGCCAGCCAATTACAGACATGGTGGATTGGACTCACCAGCCGATGACGGACTTGGTGGATTAGACTCGCCAGCCGGTAATGGACATGATGGACTAACCCATTAGCCAATAAATTGGACATGGTGGATTGGACTCCCCAGCCAATTACGGACATGGTGGATTGGACTCACCAGCCGATAACGGACTTGGCAGATTGGACTCACCAGCCAGTAATGGACATAATGGACTGACCCATCAGCCAATAAATTGGACATGGCGGATTGGACTCGCCAGCCAATTCGCACATGGTGGATTGGACTCACCATCCGATAATGGACAAGGCGAATTGGACTCGCCAGCTGGTAATGGACATGATGGACTGACCCATCAGCCAATAAATTGGACATGGCGGATTGGACTTGCTAGCCAATTATGGACATGGTGGATTGGACTCACCAGCCGATAACAGACATGGCGGATTGGACTCGCTAGCTGGTAATGGACATGATGGACTGACCCATCAGCCAATAAATTAGACATGGCGGATTGGACTTGCCAGCCAATTACGGACATGGTGGATTGGACTCACCAGCCGATAACGAACATGGCAAATTGGACTCGCCGACCGGTAATGGCCATGATGGACTGACCCATCAGCCAATAAATTGGACATGGAAGATTGGACTCGCCAACCAATTACGGACATGGTGGATTGGACTCACCAGCCGATAACGAACATGGCGGACTGGACTCGCTAGCCGGTAGTGGACATGATGGACTGACCCATCAGCCAATAAATTGGACATGGCAAATCAGACTCGCCAGCCAATTATGAACATGGTGGACTGACCCATCAGGAAATAGATGGACATGGTAGACTGACCCATCAGCCAACTAATGGACATGGTGGATTTGACTCACCAGCCGATAACGGACATGGCGGATTGGACTCGCCAGCCGGTAATGGACATGATAGACTGACCATCAGCTAATAGATGGACATGGTGGACTGACCCATCAGCAAACTAATGGACATGGCGGACCGAACCATCAGCTAATAAATGGACATGTTGGAATGGTCACAACAGCCAATATTATAGATAATGATAGGGAGTTTATGGACTTGTTTTATTTAATTATACAGCTTAGTGTTTAATCACTAACGCGGAATTGCCTCCGCAGGTTACCAGCTGGAATTAAAGACTAAGAGATGATAGGGTGGTCCTTCTACCAACTCAGGTGGTGAATAGATAATAAGCGGACTTCTCTTTTACTTTTCTTGCGATTATAAATGTGGCTATGGGAAACGGTACCAGATTGCCAACGAGATGACATCTTCAGTTGAGTCTTCTGATCGTAGTTGATGTGAGAAATTTTGAGGACATAATTTTTATAAGGAGGAGAGGTTGTAACCATTTTTGGGTTAGGGTTATACCCGATTTGAGTTTTCCCAGTTCGGGTCAGTATTGAGTCGGTTCGAGTGAGCTCGAGCCAGACTAATTTTTAGAATATGAGTATGGGGCCCAGATAGCCATATGAGCATGCTATAGAGGTTGAGTATGCCTGACATTTATATGATATTTTTAGATATGATACAGTAGAGCATGAGTTGTATACATATGATTTTTATGAGTTAGCTAAGATTTTAGGCCTAGATCTAGGCCGTTGCAGCATTTAGTATCCGTTTGGGATTTTCAGTGTATTTCATTTGCATGCAACATAGGAATTTTAGATCTCTTGATTGTGCTTCTGTGGGCCCAACTTGATTGATTTCAAGGTTCAAGGCCCATTTAGCCTTCTTGCCTCGATTCCCACCAATGAAGTCACTTTTAGGATTCGAGTAAGTTTTGACTTTGGATGGACTCAATCTGAGCTTTCTGTTCATATAGATTTTGCATATACCCATAGGTTTACCCCACTAAACTACGAGTTGTCGAATGTCTGGATCATGCCACGTGGCATGATCGGAGTAGTCCACTCAACCTTATAGCTGCACGCAATGATTTCCAGTTGTTTTTCTCCCATTTTTGGTGTTATTCACTCTTAGCGCCACCACCACTTTGGCTCTCTACCGGTGAGTTTTGGCCTTGCATTGGCCACCAGATCGGTAAACCTTGACCACCTTGTGGCTGACTACAGTTCGCTCCCACAATCGCTACCAGCGCTGCCGTCAGTTGCCACCGGCCGCCGCCGCTTCCCTTTCAGGCCATTTTCCGGCGACGACAACTATCCTCTGACAAAGCCGACTACCCCAAAAGCTTCATCTTGTTGAGGTCTTCTTTTTGAGACCACCCACAACCACCACTGAGGCCGCGATCACCGCCGAACCTAGTGGTGATCTACCCCCTTTCTTGCTATTTTCTAGCCAGCCAATGCCCAGACTCCACCGACCACCACCACCAACATGCTCCTCGTCGCATGGGCCATCGATCCAGACTGGCGGCCGTCCGGCCCGTTTGCTCATGTTCACGTCCGCCTGCCCACTCTCGTGTCCACCTGCCCGCGTTTGCGTGTGCCTGCTTGCATTCGTGTCAGCCTGCCCACGTTCGCATCTGCCTAGTTGTGTCCGAGTCCACCAGTCCGAGCCAGTGTCTTTGTCCATCAGTCCAGACCAGCCTAGCCAACCCATCCAAGTAGTTTATTTGACCGAGACCAAGTTGACTCGGCCCAACTAGGTCTGGTTCAGCTTGGTTCGGTCTGGTTTAGCCCGTTTTCGGCTGTTTATCGACCATGTTTGGTAATTCGAGAACCTTATATTAGTTTAGATGTATATTCACATTGTTTAGCATGTTTTGATGTTATAAGTATTTTTTTAAAAATTATTTATTTAATAATTTATTTAGTCATAATTATTAATTTTGTTATTTATATGTTTATTGACTATGATGAATGATTATGTGACTAATTATTGTTAATGATAATGTATTTATTCATAGATATTATTTTTGTTCATGTTTATCTTATTTTATTTAATTAATTGATTGATCATTAATTATTTTCTTACATGTGTTATTATTTATAAGTATTTAGTCGTATGCTCATATATTTGATATTTATATTATTATTCTTCATGATTAATTAATATTAGTCATTTATTTATTTATTTATTTATCTATGATTTATTTAATTAATTATTTAGTTATTTATTTAATTATTTATCTGTTTACTAACACGAGTATATATGATATTTACTCGTGTTTAGTCGTGTATTTATATAGTATAATTATATTATTATTTTCTGATTGGAGTATTATTTATGTTCATATATTTATAATTTACCTAATTATCTATGAGTGTATTTATTTGTTATTTATTATTATCATGTATTGATTTGCATGCCAGGTGTTTAGTTGTAGGCTTGTTAGCATTGTTTTCTTTATTTGGATGTATTGATGATATGACAGCTGTAACGACCCAGCCCAAAGTTCAACGTAATGGGCTAAGTCATTTCTTTAAAATGGGTACCCCAGAAAGTTAAAGATCTATAATCCATTCCCACTTATAAACATGATCTTCTCCCAGTAGGTATTAGATGCGGGACTAAGTTGAGGGATCTCACAATCCACCCACCTTAGGAAATTTCGTCCCCGAAATGCCTATTCATGGCCCGTTGCTAGCCCCAGCCCACGTCCTTGGCCGCCCAGCCCACGTCCTTTTTGGCCCGTGACCGGCAGCCTAGCCAACGTTTCTAGTCTTGGCCCGTTGCTAACTCCAGCTCATGACCTTTTTGGCCCATGACTGGCAGCCTAGCCAACGTCCCTAGTCCATCCCACCATCTAACACGGAACCAGGTCGGCTCTGATACCATTTCTAATGACCCAGCCCAAAGTGCAACGTAATGGGCTAAGTCATTTCTTTAAAATGGGTACCCCGAAAGTTAAAGATCTCTAGTCCATTCCCACTTATAAACAGGATCTTCTCCCAGTAGGTATTAGATGTGGGACTAAGTTGAGGGATCTCACAATCCACCCACCTTAGGAAATTTCGTCCCCGAAATGCCTATTCTTGGCCCGTTGCTAGCCCTAGCCCAAGACCTTTCTGGCCCGTGACCGGCAGCCTAGCCAACGTTTCTAGTCTTGGCCCGTTGCTAGCCCCAGCCCACGACCTTTCTGGCCCATGACCGGCAGCCTAGCCAACGTCCGTAGTCCATCCCACCATCTAACACGGAACCAGGTCAGCTCTGATACCATTTGTAACGACCCAGCCCAAAGTGCAACATAATGGGCTAAGTCATTTCTTTAAAATGGGTACCCCGAAAGTTAAAGATCTATAGTCCATTCTCACTTATAAACAAGATCTTCTCCCAGTAGGTATTAGATGTGGGACTAAGTTGAGGGATCTCATAATCCACCCACCTTAGGGAATTTCGTCCACGAAATGCCTATTCTTGGCCCGTTGCTAGCCCCAGCCCATGACCTTTCTGGCCCGTGACCGGCAGCCTAGCCAACGTTTCTAGTCTTGGCCCGTTGCTAGCCCCAGCCCACGACCTTTCTGGCCCATGACCGGCAGCCTAGCCAACGTCCGTAGTCTATCCCACCATCTAACACGGAACCAGGTCGGCTCTGATACCATTTGTAACGACCCAGCCCAAAGTGCAACGTAATGGGCTAAGTCATTTCTTTAAAATGGGTACCCCGGAAGTTAAAGATCTATAGTCCATTCCCACTTATAAACAGGATCTTCTCCCAGTAGGTATTAGATGTGGGACTAAGTTGAGGGATCTCATAATCCACCCACCTTAGGGAATTTCGTCCCCGAAATGCCTATTCTTGGCCCGTTGCTAGCCCCAGCCCATGACCTTTCTGGCCCGTGACCGGCAGCCTAGCCAACGTTTCTAGTCTTGGCCCATTGCTAGCCCCAGCCCACGACCTTTCTGGCCCATGACCGGCAGCCTAGCCAACGTCCCTAGTCCATCCCACCATCTAACACGGAACCAGGTCGGCTCTGATACCATTTGTAACGACCCAGCCCAAAGTGCAACGTAATGGGCTAAGTCATTTCTTTAAAATGGGTATCCTGGAAGTTAAAGATCTATAGTTCATTCCCACTTATAAACATGATCTTCTCCCAGTAGGTATTAGATGTGGGACTAAGTTGAGGGATCTCACAATCCACCCACCTTAGGAAATTTGGTCCCCGAAATGCCTATTCTTGGCCCGTTGCTAGCCCCAGCCCACATTCTTTTTGGCCCGTGACCAGCAGCCTAGCCAACGTTTCTAGTCTTGGCCCGTTGCTAACCCCAGCCCATGACCTTTTTTGGCCCATGACCGCCAGCCTAGCCAACATCCCTAGTCCATCCCACCATCTAACACGGAACCAGGTCGGCTCTGATACCATTTGTAATGACCCAGCCCAAAGTGCAACGTAATGGGCTAAGTCATTTCTTTAAAATGGGTACCCCGAAAGTTAAAGATCTCTAGTCCATTCCCACTTATAAACAGGATCTTCTCCCAGTAGGTATTAGATGTGGGACTAAGTTGAAGGATCTCACAACAGCACACACCACGAGCATGCATCATATAAAGATGTAGTATTTTACTTAGTAGTGGGTATTGATGTAGGTTACGGAGTTCGAGCTGCCGTAGATGTATCAATGTGCTTGGAGCATGGACCACATGTCCATAGGACTCTCCCTCTTTGCTTGACTTTTTGCGTGTCGAGTTTAAACATATTTTATACATAGAACGGCATCAACGACATTTTATTGCATCCCTCTGATGTTGGGTCATTTAGCTGTGTTTTAAACGCATGTTTAATAAAACTACAACGATGAGATCCCTTGTTGGTTTTGGAACTGAAGCTCCAGAATTGTATGATACAAGCCTCTTCTCTAAGCCTATTATATAAGTACACACTTTTTTCTGAATTTCACAAATAAGAGAATGAGTGGTACGGAGATATGTATGGACTGAACTATTACTCCTATTGTGAGATCCCTCAACTTAGTCCCACATCTAATACCTACTGGGAGAAGATCCTGTTTATAAGTGGGAATGGACTATAAAGATCTTTAACTTCCGGGGTACCCATTTTAAAGAAATGACTTAGCCCATTACGTTGCATTTTGGGCCGGGTCGTTACAAATGGTATCAGAGCCCGGTTGGTTCTGTGTTAGATGGTGGGATGGACTAGGGACGTTGGCTAGGCTGCCGGTCACGGGCCAAAAAGGTCGTGGGCTGGGGCTAGCAACGGGTGAAGACTAGAAACGTTGGCTAGGCTGCCGGTCACGGGCCAGAAAGGACGTGGGCTAGGGCTAGCAACGGGCCAAGAATAGGCATTTCGGGGACGAAATTTTCTAAGGTGGGTGGATTGTGAGATCCCTCAACTTAGTCCCACATCTAATACCTACTGGGAGATGATCCTGTTCATAAGTGGGAATGGATTATATAGATCTTTAACTTCCGGGGTACCCATTTTAAAGAAATGACTTAGCTCATTACGTTGCACTTTGGGCTTGGTCGTTACAAAAATTGTAAGAACTGTGAAAATATGTGAAAATTTTTATTTCAAGACTTGAACCTAAGTATTATGAAATATTATTTTCGATGAATGGATATGGTTGGTTATCAAGTAGACCGGTCACGGTTCAACGTAAAGCCAAACCCTAACCTTAAAGAAGACGTAAGGCCAAACTCTGGCATTAGGGAAGAGGAACCCAACCTAGAGAATACTAATTCATGAATGGATGAAGGGGTAAAAGAATTTAATAAAGGGACTCGTTGAACCTAGGGAATACCTATACATGAATAGATGTGAGAATTTAATTGAGAAACTCGTTGAAGCATACATATATATATAGGAGGAGGGGGTTAGGGAGGAAAGGCAGTCCACTCCTTCTTGCCTCCTCTCCAGTGCCTTTCCATTGTGGTGTAAGTATTTCATACTTCTTCTTAGTTTCTTTTCCATTAGAACTCTTACATGCATGTTTGCAACGCATAATTCATTATAAATACCTTGCTAAGTTGCTGGAACTTTTTGGTATAAATTGCAATAGGTCTTTGGGTGTTGAGATATTGTATGGTTGCAAATTAGATGGCAGATATGAAATTCACGTTTGACTAGTTTCAAGAAACCCTATTTTTTTTAGCCACACTGTTCAAAATCTAATAATGGACATGTCAGAATGGAACAGACAGTCCATAAATGAATATCAGCCAATAAGGGGGTACGGTGGAATAGAACCATCGGCCAACTAGAGGTGGTATGGTGGAATGGACCCATCTGCCAATAGGGGGTACGGTGGAATGGACCCATCGGCTCAACCTAATACAGTGGTACGATGGAATGGACCCATCGGCCAATAGGGGGTACGGTGGAATGGACCCATCGGCTCAACCTAATACAGTGGTACGGTGGAATGGACCCATCGGCTCAACCTAATACAGTGGTATGGTGGAATGGACCCATCGGCCAATAGGGGGTATGGTGGAATGGACCCATCGGCTCAACCTAATACAGTGTACGGTGGAATGGACCCATCGGCTCAACCTAATACAATGGTACGGTGGAATGGACCCATCGGCCAATAGGGGGTATGGTGGAATGGACCCATCAGCTCAACATAATAAGTAGTACGGTGGAATGGACCCATCGGCCAATAAGTGGTACGGTGGAATGGACCCATCGGCCAATAGGGGGTACAGTGGAATGGACCCATCGGCTCAACCTAATACAATGGTACGGTGGAATGGACCCATCGGCCAATAGGGGGTACGGTGGAATGGACCCATCGGCTCAACATAATAAGTGGTACGGTGGAATGGACCCATCGGCCAATAAGGGGTACGGTGGAATGGACCCATCGGCACAATAGGGGGTACGATGGAATGGACCCATCGGCCAATAGGGGGTACGGTGGAATGGACCCATCAGCTCAACATAATAAGTGGTACAGTGGAATGGACCCATCGGCCAATAAGGGGTACGGTGGAATGGACCCATCGGCCAATAGGGGGTACGTTGGAATGGACCCATCGGCCAATAGGGGGTATGGTGGAATGGACCCATCGGCCCAACATAATAGGGGGTACGATGGAATGAACCCATCGGCCAGTTGGGGGCACGATGGACTGACCCATCGGCCCAATATTTATAGTGGCATGGTAGACTAACCCATCAGCCAATAGAACTACAACATAATAGGGGGTACGATGGAATGAACCCATCGGCCAGTAGGGTGCACGATGGACTGACCCATCGGCCCAATATTTTATAGTGGCACGGTGGACTAACCCATCAGCCAATAGAACTACATCGAGCTTGATCCCGACATGGGTATGTAGGCCAATCAAGATTGTTTGATTTCAGCTCAAATAAGGTAGAATAAAAGTATGACAGGATAGTCAGGTTAGGAGAATGGGTAATAAATGGGACTTCTTTTTATTTTGTTTTGAGTTATAAATGTGGCTATGGGAAATGGTCTAAGACTGTGGGAACCATTATTTTATAACTTATTACTCGGCATTTAGTAGTTTTATTTTGGTAACACCTGGCCAGCTAGGCCCACAATGTTGTGAAAAATGGCCGGGTCGTTACACCTTCAAACCCTGAGGTAGTGCGATGTATGAGGGTACTGCGTAATTGAGCACATTTTCGGAATTTGTGGCTCTAACTTAACTATTCCTTTTACCACTCTAGTACCATGGCGGGTGATATGGAAGATGTGAGAGCGTAAGCATTGTATGTATGAATATGATTATAAGCCGTGCATGCGAGTCAACACTTGCTTAAGTATGTTTGCTTTCCGCCCTGTGTGTGGCAATCTTGAAGTTTCATAAGTTTTCATTGGTAATGGAATACCTATTTGCAAATTTGTATTAGTAATTTTTTAGACTAATAACATTTGTTACTGACATTTTTCATATAATATATATAGGTCTTACAATCTTGAGTCAACTTTAGTGGGAGAACAAATAAATGCTACACACACTTGAGCTTAATGTAGTTATTTACTTTTTTATTTTTATTTATGTTCGATGTGTTTTGATGTGTATTTAACGGTGTTTTCCATTCTCATGATACAAAGAAGGTTGTTTCGATCTATTTTATCAATCGAGTCATACCGACCGAAAACTTTAAACATGACTCGACTCGATCACAACATTTCTAATTCAATTGTTAAGTAAACTGAAATTGGGTGTTACAAGAACAACCACTACTCCAACACCAATATTCCAAGTTCGAGGAACAATCCAAATTTCAAATTGGGGAGGAATCAAGCTGGTGGTAAGACTTTGCAATCTCATGTGACAATGTAGCTGTAAATTAATATATCTTGTTTTTGTTAAAGAGAGAGAGAGAGAGAGAGGGAGAGAGAGAGAGAGAGAGAGAGAGAGAGAGAAAAGAGAGAGAGAAAATAAGTTTGTTAGTAAAATAAGGAGCAAATTAGGGGAATACACTTAAGGGAAAATCTTAGTCAATATTCTTATTGAGCATAAAGATCAATTGATGAAAAATCTAAGTTAGTGATGTCCCTGCTTTGTTTCCTTTAATCCATTCCCCCCTAGGCCTTATCCCCATTACAACTTAATAAATCCTCCTAATCATCTCTAGTCTTAAGGATTTGATGTCATGGAGAGAATTCCCTGACTATGAGACATATGATGTACAAATCTGCCTAAGCATACAAGGTTCTCAATTGATCTAAACTTGGTTGAGTATCATAGGAAGGATGTGAGAAAAGTTCTCATTGATATTTGCTCGTGTATAGACATGTATGTTATCATTTGATTGTTATTATCAAGAAATTGGAGTGACCACTAATGTTTTGTTTTACTAGGGACTAGCAAAGCTTAAGTTTTGGCGCTTGATAAGTCATAGATTAGGATAACAGTTAGGTAAATTTTATATATCATCTTCATGCCCCCACATAAGTTGTTATGCTATTTTTGCTAAAATTTAAAAATTTTGGATTGTTGCAAGTTCTAGCAAATATTGGTAAATCAACAGTCAAATTTGAATAAATAATGTCATTTTGAAGGAACAAGACCAAGCTTGTGCACATGCGCAAGTGGAACAAACCACCTTTTCACCAACCTAGGATGGATCATGTGAGAGAATTCCTAGTATGGTTAGACCAGCCAATTCAGATCTGCTCACCTACAATTGTGCACACCAGTGGCACACCTTTTAATCAGCAAATGCACCTACACATATGTAATTGTTCCCCACCTAACTGGATAGATCTACCACCTCACACTTCCAAACTATTGGATGGGTATCTTGAGGAGCAAGTATGACACATAGTCACTAACCTGCAATGATTTGAAGCCACTCGTGTGTAGTTGTTGAATACGATAGTGCAAGGAAGTTTCCTCCAACCTGGCTTCCCTTAGTCTACACCTTGAATAATTTGAGCTGTTTGAGACAAGTCCAACTCCACTCAATTTCAAGGGGACAAAGAAACAAGGCGGAAACTCCGTGATGAGGTCAACACCTACCCAAAATTGGTGGAAGGAAACCACCATGAAGCTGCTGTATGTTAAAGAGAAGCTCCAACCCTTTGGTTATATATACTCCCACTTACATTGAGGAAAAGACGATATTCAATAGATCATACTTCTTTTGGAGATATTATAGATTATAAAATACATCTAAAAGAGAACCTCTCTTCCTCTCTTCATCTTTCGTACTCCCAAGTTGAAGATTGCTGATGAGAAGTTGTGGAGGCCAAGTTGCAAAGAGGAAGCACTAAGAAGAGAAGTTCCGTCAACACTTCATCTCGATAGATTTGCATATACTCTATTTTCTCTTATTGCAATGTTGTCTTCTTTGATGAATTTTATGATGTATTCTTATTCTCCTACGGGGTAAACGCTCAGTGATCTGGGGTGTATGATGGATCTAGGGTGATATGTAATATATATTATTTTTGTTATCTTGTTGCACTGCTTGTTAGTTGATTCCTTCATGCTCATTCTTAATAGTTTAAAAAGTAGCTAACTTTTATATGATTAAGAGACTCGATTGAGATGTAGGAATAGTGTAAAACCCAGCTTTGGGTGAGGGTTTTACCCACTTGTAGTTTACCCGGTTTGGGCCAGTCTTCAGTTGGTTTGAGTTAGCTTGAGCCAAACCAATTTTTAGACCATGAGTATGGGACCCAGTTGGCTGTATAAACATGTTATGGTGGCTGAGTATATCTGACATGTAGATAATAGATTCAGTTAGGCTACAATAGAACACGAGTTATCAGTGGTATACACGAGGTAAGCAAATGATTTTTATGGGTTAACCAGGGTTTTAAGCCTAGATCTAAATTGTTGGAGCATTTAGTATTCATTTGGATTTTTAAGGTATCTCACTTACATGCATCTTAGGGATTTTTAATCACCGGATTGTACCCCAATGGGCCTAGCTTGATTGAGTTGTAGGTTTTTACCAATTGAGTTGAGGGTTTGAGGCCCATTTAACCTTCTTGCCATGATTCCTGCCTACAGAGTCACTTTTAGGACTCGAGTCAGGTTTGACTTTGGATAGTCTCGATCCGAGCTTTCCGTCCATATACATATTACATATACCCATATGTGGGCCCCACTAGGCCATGAGTTGTCGGACGTTCATATCATGCCACATGCTGAGATCAGAGTCGTCCACATCTGCCCTTGCATTCTCCCATTAATTATTAGTGACTTTCAAACCTTTCGAAGTCTCTAGGTCTCTCCTAGCCACTCGACCAGCACTCCCGGACTGCCTCGTGACAGACTTTCCATCCATACATAGCACTGGCATTGGTGTCATTACAGTTGCCACCGGCAATGACGTTTTGACACCTGAAGTCCGCCACAACCACTGCCTTTTTCCAGCGTCAGCAAGCCACCTCTGGTTGATCCAACCACCCAAATAGGTTCCTCTTGTTGAGGCCGACATTTTAAAACCACCCACGACCACCGCTGTGGCTACAATCGCCACTGGCGACGCCACCACGCCCGAAGGCAATTTTGCCCCTTTCCGGCCTTTTTCCGGCCAGCCAGTGACTGGACTCTATTGATCATCACCACCAGCACCTTTGCCTTGATGCCCTTTGTAGCTTCCGACTAGTAGCAACCCCAGTCGCACCACCTCGGCGTTTTCTGACGATGGGCAAAACCTGCCCTGTTGAAACCGGATACCCGTGTTCGCGTCTTCTAGCCAGAATCTTATTCACATGTTAATGTCCACTTGCTTGCTCGTGTCCATCTTGACGTCCAGTAGCCCAGACCAACCCAGCCAAACCCAATCCACCAGTTTATTTAATCTGAACCAAGTTGACTTGGCTCGACTTGGTTAAGTTCGGTTCAGCTCGTTTTCAACCTTTTTTTTACTATTTTTGGTAATTCAAGAATCCCTATATTATTTTAGAGGGATATTCATAATGTTTAGCATATTTTGGATATTATGAATGTTTTTATTTATTTATTTATATTTATTTATATGTTTATCATATATGTTGAATGTTTACATGATTATTTTTTATTATAAATGTTATATTTACTTATTAATATTATTCTTGTTATATATATATATATATATATATATTCGTTGCATGTATGTTATTATTTATTTGTATTTAATTACATATTCCATATTGGATAACTATGATATTATTATTATTATTATTCATGATTAATTAATATTAATTAATTGTTTTTTTATTTATTCATTTATTTATCAAATGACTATGCATTTATTTATTTAATTATTTATATGTTTACTAACACGAATATATATAATATTTACTTGCATTTAGCCATGTATTTATATAATATAATGATATTATTATTTTATGATTAGAGTATTATCTATTTTTATGTATTTATTATTTGTCTATTTAGTCATGAGTGTATTTATTTATGTTTTATTTTTTATTAATTATTTTTGTTATTATGCCTTGATTTGCGTGTTGTATGCTTAGTTGTAGCAATTTTTTTATTAGGATGTATTGATAATGTAAGTACACATCAAGAACATGCATCATATAGAGATGTCAGTATTTTATTTAAAGTAGGTTTCGATGTAGGTTTTGGACTCCGAGCTCGATGTAGATGAGACATCACGCTTGGAGCTTGGACTAGAGGTTCGTTAGGACTCTTCTTAGTTTTTATAGCTATACTCTATTACTGATTTGATTTCCAGATCACAGGACGTGTTAAGTAGTGGTTTTATCGGGCCCCACTTAACACGGGCTATTTGGACATATTTTACTTTTGTGATTAATAACCCTCAATGATGAAAACACTCGAGCCTGATTTCGAAAACAAGATCTACCACAAGTTGCCTTGGGGGCTTACTTTTTAAATCTCTTCCCAGGCCTATATATGATTTTATCGGTGTTTTTAAGTGAAATGTGAGACATGGGAAACTGACAACCGCGCTACATGAGCGGGTGCATGTTAGTCAAAGTGGGCTCTGGATTTGGAGAGCATTTGTTTCGTTCCCAAGGGATTATGGCAACTCCACCTCTGAGTTCCTCAAACCCAGAGATATGTGGAGGATTATAGATACTGTAATGCAGCGCATGGCTAGAGTTGTGGTTTTAAATGGTACTGAAGGGGCATGCCTAATAGTAATAAGTTTTTGTGCTCAGGGTTAGGAGTGACAAAGGAGGAAGTAAAGGGCTAACAGAAAAGGAAAAGAAATTGATGTTCTCGCACAAGGGATAGTTTTTAAAGTTGCAAGGCATGAGATGAGTAAGAATGGGATGTTGTCAATCCGTGGACGACGGCTCCTAATTAGTGCCCGTATAAGATTCTATGAAGGAGTATATAAATGCTTTCATTTAACCAAAGGGTTAGCTCTCCTATGCCGGTTTGACTATTACTTATTTCTGGACCATTAACACTCGTTACTAACATTTTTCCTATTAGATATGTAGGTTTTGTAATTCTAAGTTGGCTTTGGTGGGAGGACAGATAAACGCTACACACACTTGAGCTCAGCGCAGTTACTTTCTTTCATAATTGTATTTATATTTGATGGGTTTTCATCGTATATTTATCAATGTCTTCCATTCTCTTAATGCCAAGCAAGTTACTTCAATCTATATTATTGATCAAGTTTTATAGACTTGCTGCTTTAGACATGACTCGACTCAATCGCAACATTTTTGATCCGGTTCTTAGGTGAACCGAAATCGGGGTGTCACAAATAGGTAGGCCGATGATATCTACAGATGAACTAGTTTATGAGTTTAACTGCAAGAATGCATTAGAATCATAGATATCCACATAAGGGAGTTAATCTTAATGCACCAACTTAGTTTTTGTTTGCACAGGGATGTGAATGATGTTAGGGTTGTAGATCATGATAAGATGCAGAAGCCTATTACAATTAAATGTGTTTCTCTAAATATCAATTGCAATTATGTATAACTCAATTAACATAACATGATATGTTATTTACCTACCTAGCAAAAGTTATCCACCTCATACCCAATTTACATTAAGAAAACTTGTATCAACGTTTGTTGTTTTCTATCCTCGTGCCTTTGCATCATTTTCTGGATAGTATAAAATACACCTGTTTCATGCCTTGGCTTGATCTATTAGTTTAGGATAAATGTTCAACACATCATACACTCTTTGTAGCAGCTTAATAGATTTTTTGATTTAGTTATCATCATTATGATAAAGCATTAAATCCTCATGGGAACGATCTTTTACTCATCATTTTATTACTTGTTCAATGTGTGCATTTGTACGATACATTAATAAAGTCACAACAAATATGAAATGAGGTTAGAATGGTAGATTGTATATGTAGTGGAAGCCCTTTATAATTAAACTCATTTCCGTAGATATTGGCTACAATCATGCGTAACTTGATTAACATGATAAGCTATGTTATCATTAACTATGTGGAAATATACATCATAGATCAATTTTAAATTAAGTGAGAGAAATTTTATTAATTTTGGCTGTTATATTATATTTCTATGCCCTTGCACAATTTCTTTGAATCAATTTAGTTGCATGTCCTTGCTTGCTTTGGATAGATAAGAGTAGACTCATACTTGCTCGTCTTTACAATCATGCATATTCCCTGTAATTAGCTCACAAATTATAATAAATCTTGCTATCAATAATGGTGCAAAAACATCAAATCTTCATGAGAACGATACTTACTCATCACTCTATTACTTGGAGGACGCATGCACTTGCACGATACATTAAAATAGCACAAAACTTACCGTACACTATCCTAAAAGTTGACATTCCAATGGGAGTTTTAAATGCAGTATGATAAGTTCACAAAGCATCAACAAGTATCAAAGACCAATCCCTAGAACTTGGATTACTGTTTTTTTCATAGAATCTCCCTATTAGAAACTTCAACTTGATCACTCGTTTGTGGCTTGTAGGAAGTTCCAATTTTATGATTTATACCATATTTCTTTATTAATTGCTCAAAAACTCTATTACACAAATGTTTACCTCTATCACTAATGATAGCATGAGGAGTACCAAATCTAGCAAAAATACTATCTTTCAGAAATTGCACATCAACCTATGATCATTAGTTCAACATGGGACAACTTCTACCCATTTTGAAACATAATCAACTCCAACAAGAATATAAAGATTACCAAAAGAATTAGGAAATGGGCCCACGAAATCAATGCTCCATACATCAAACAATTCAACAATCAAAATTGGGTTCAAAGGCATCATATTTCTTCTTGAAATACTTCCTAATGTTTGACATCTCACACAAGCTGAACAATATGCATGAGCATCATTAAAAAATCTTCGCAGAAGTTTTTCTTTAACTTAAGTGACACCACATGCATGATCATGACCAAAAATAATTATATATCTTTGCTTAATCTCAGGAATGCAGATCCTAATTACCTAATCTGGGCAATACTTGAATAAGTATGGATCACCCCCGAAAGAAATACTTCACATTAGTCAAATTTTTTTCTCTATACTGTTTGGGCATATGAGAGGGAATTTGGTTAGTCACAAGATAATTAGCAGTATCTACAAACCATGGTAATTGAGAGATGGAAAGTAAATGCTCATTAGGAAAAGACTCAGTAATAGTCAACAAATCAACATGAAAATCAACAGTTAATATAGACAAATGATCAGCCACAACAATTTATCTTGATTCTCCATGTCAAACTCTTGAAGCAACAACATCAGCAAAGCATGGTAATTGAGAGACAAAAAACAAATAATTGCTCAATAGGAAAAGACTTAGTAATAGGCAACAAATCATCTTGAAAATCAACAGTTAATCTAGACAAATGATCAACCACAACATTTTCAAAACCCTTTTTTCTCAAATCTCAATATCAAACTCTTGAAGCAACAATATCCATTGGATGAAGTGAGGCTTAGCATCCTTCTCAGACAAGAGATATTTCAATGCAGCATGATTTGAGTAAACATAAACTTTAGAACCCAACAACAAATATTGCCTACACTTATCTAGAGCAAAAACAACAGGTAACAACTCTTTTATAGTGGTGGTGTAAAACCACAACTTTCGTTGAGGATTTTACCCGTTTACCAATCTTGAGTCAGTTTGAGTGAATTTAGCTTTCCGACCATGATTATGGGGCTCATATGGCCTTATAAGCATTGTATGGAGGTTGAGTATGTCTAATATACAGATGATAGTTTTAGTTATGCTACAACAAAGCATGAGTTATCAGCATATACACAGGTATATGAGTCCGTACTTATGTTAGCTCAGGGTTCTAGAGCTAGATTTAGGCTGCTATAGCATTTAGTATCTGTTTGGGCTTTTTCAAGCTATTTTTTTACATGCATATTAGTGATTTAGAACTGCCAGATTGTCCCTATCGGCCCAGTTTGATTTGAGTCTTAGACCTTCGTCTGATCGTGTTCAGGGTTTCAAGGCCCATTTACCCTCCCATAAGGCCCACGAGTTGTTGGGCATTCAGATCATGCCATGTGGCAAGATTAGAGCCATCCACGTTAGTCCTAGTTTCCACCTAGTTATTTTTTTAGGGATTTCACCCACATTTTAGAGGATTTTCTACCCTTAGCGTTGCCGCCACTTTGGTTGGCTACTGGTGAGACTCCGGCCACCTTTTGGCTAACGGACCGATGCCACTGTGGCCACCACACGACCAGCTATCGACCTATATCCATCACCAGCTCTGGCCTCACTAGTGACTACATATTCTTCCCCGGTTCTCCATGCGACTGGAGCCTTTCGGGTCATTTTTTCCAGTGAGCCACCTTGGGTGAGGCTGACTGCCTAGTTAGCTTCTCCTCACAAAGATCTTCAATTTGAGACCAGCCCCAGCCTCCACAGTGGCCGTGATCGCCGTTGGTGACTCGCACTTTCCCAACGGTGTCTCCGTTCCTTTCCCATGGACAATATATACGAATTTTCTTTCCTAATGGAAATCAGTTTCCACTTACCAGTTTGTAGTAGTTATTTTCCCAATCAGTGACATTAGTTGCTGATATTTTCCTTATTATATATATAGGTATTTCGCTCTTGTGTATTAGGTCGGCTTTGGTAGAAGGACAAATAGATGCTACACACACTTGTGCTTAGTGCTATTGTTTTCTTCTATGCTTTTATTTATGCTTGATATGTTTTTTATGTATAATCAGTAAAATCTTCCATTCTTGATATGCCAAGAGGGTTGTTTTGACTCATTTTATTGTTTGAAGCTTACAGATTAATTGATTTAGACATGACCCGACTCAATCGTAACAATTCTCATTCGGTGGGTGATACAATCAAATGTTTACTGGCATAATAAATCACTTGACAAATTTTATCAAAGGACTGACCCAAAATAGCACCAATTGCATAATCAAAAGCATCACACATTATTTCAAAAGGTAAACTCCAATCAAGTGGCCTAATAATGGGTGGAGAAGTTCACTCAAATTTCAACTTGTCAAAAGCAACAACAAAATCGCAATCAAAGACAAATGGAACCTTACTAAGAAGATTGCAATCTTTAAGGTTTGATTGGTTGTCTACAATATGTATTAAAGAAATGTAAAATTTTAAGTCACAAATTTTCGTGTGTTTTAATGCTTAGAAATTTAGTCAAAAGAAATTTTAATTTTGATCAAAATAAGTTTTTGTAAAAATTTTACAAAGCAACATTTTCTTCTGGAAAACAAAAAAACTGGGGGAAATTTTAGGATGCACATGGACATGAGAAGGAATTTTTCAATTCATTTCATTTTCATGCTATCTAAACATGTAAGGAAAAGTTTTAAAATTTTCATATCATTTCATCTCATTGCATTTTCATTTTCCCATGATTTTTTTATTTAATTTATTTTCATGTCAACCAAACGGAGCCTTAATGAATTGCCCATAAAACAATGCATGTCCTAATTGGTATCTCACTTCTTTCATAGTTCTTGAATGTGGAAGATGTTCAACTAAATCAATTTTAGCTTTATCAACCTCAAGTCCCTTATGTGATACAACATGACCTAAAACTATTCCCTCTTAACCAAGAAATGACACCTTTTCCAATTCAAAACAAGACATTTCTCTCTACACCTTCCCAACACAACAGACAAATGATGCAAACAATTATCAAAATCAGATCTAAATAGAGAAAAAACATCCATGAACTCCTCTAAAATTCGCTCTACTATATTATTAGAAAAAATGTTCACCATACACTGCTGAAAAGTAGCAAGTGAATTGCATAGCCTAAACGGGAATGACGTGAAAAACTTGAAGTAAATTTAAAATGTAGTCGCAAGCACACAAATTAATATATAATTTAGTAAATGCAAATATGAGGATGAACTCACATAGACTTAGACGTTTAGGAAACAAAATTAAATCAATTCTAATTTTACTAATCAAATCAATAATATTATAAAAAAACTAAATGAGAGATGTAAGCAATTCTAAACAAACAATAAAAGGCAAATCCAAATTAAATAAATCTAAGTCATTAAAATCCAAACTTCATAAAAATCTAGAGACATGCATATAATCATTGATTTTCCAACAATTTCTTCATAAAAATTTCGAATTCAATTTACGGTTGTCATGGAAAATTTCATCATTAAGACCAAATAAAACATCCTTAATTATGCATCTCCTTGCTTCTCAAAATTAAAATCAAATAATTAGTTGCATCCATTATTTATTATCAACAATAAAATCCAAGCATTTAAAGCATGAAAATTATTTTAAATAACGAGAAAATTGTGATTAAATTTTAGCCAAAATAATTTCACACAATTTAGTAAAGGCATACACAATTAAACACTAGAAAATACAACTTTGTAAGAATAATATAAATAATCTCATATATGCATGAATCTAAACTTATGAATGCTTCATCTTAGCCTTAGAAAAAAATCTACTCACTAATCATAAAAATTATAAGAAATAAACATCTAATAACTTCCATAAAAATAAAATAAAGAAGGTTAAGTCTTGGATTTATTGACATTTGAATTTTGGTGATGAAATATAATTCATGGTTTGAAACATGAATGTTGTTCTAAGTTGATTCTTGATGAATTAAAACAAAGATGATTTCAAAAGCGGAGATTAAAGTCATGTAGAATTGATCAAGACTTGAAGAAATGTTTGATTGAAGATTAAGTGTTTAGTTAAGTTTTCATCACAAAAAAGGGGGAGATTGTTAAGCCTATGACTTTGTGCTTGTGAAATAATCTTATTTTGATGATGCAACTCAACTTATGAGTTCAGTTAAGTCATGTCAATGGTGAAGCTTGAACAAAAGTTGTGAATATGTGTGGACATCAACCTATGTGTTTGGCCAATTTTGAGAATAACTTGAACAAGTAATGTGGACTATGTTATGGACACAAGATGGGACAACGTGAAGACATGTCATGGACTTAAACTTGGAACGTAGACTTTGGTTTAGATATTCAGTCTTGAACAAGAATATCAAGATTTGTGGAAAGTAATTTGGACATGAAGACTTGTTCACCTACGAGTGGCTCAACCATTCAAGCACTTTATTAATGGACATTGGTGTAAGCTTTTGGACCTCGGAACTTCAACAAAGATTCAAATGGCTCAACTACAACATTTAAGTCTTCCGTGGAAAAAGTGATTCCTTCAATTTAGGAAATTTGAATTTGAATGAAATGGTCAGAAACTATAAAAACTATGGTGGACTCATAGTGGACATGATTAGAGAGAGGACTTTGGACTTGGACATGATGTTGTGATCATGATATGTTATAGACAAGAAGTCATTGGTTCTTAGATTTGGACTTGGACTTGGACATGTGATAAATTCAATTGTGTTGAAGGCTGGAATGTCTAGGTAGAGCCTAAAGCTTTAGATTTTTTATGAATTTAGATTCAAGCTTGAGAGGGTAATTAGTGTTGGAGTTTGGAGAAGCCTAATGTTCAAGTGGTTGGGAGCTACGAACAAGTTATGGGTTATCTGGTTATAAGTAGGAAGTTTGGTCTATGGAAAAGGATTGAAGCTTCAATGGTATAATTATAAGAAAAAAGGAAAAAGATTGAGAATTGAGATTCCGAATTAGGTATGATTTAATAAAGCTATATTTGTCAAGTTCTCAACTTCCAGATTCAAGAGTGTTCTGCAATTGCTTATCGTATTTAAATCTCTTGAGTTACTTTTATGTAAAAGATATTATTGATTTTGTGAGGAATTATTATAAACAAGATTGGGTGTGATCTTGTTAATATATTCTTGCACTGGGGGCTCTTCTAAACTTTGGGGGCGAATTGGGGTTGAGTGATGTTATAATTGTAATTGTTCGATTGACTTGTAAAGTTGAGCTAGAGGTGAAGAGGTGAGGTGAGGACAAGCGTGTGGCTTGTGGAACCGACTCGGGGTTGAGTGCATTGAAGGATAAGCATACTTGTGAAGCATTTGGGTCTTACTTGGTGAAGGACAAGTGGTCTACACTTAGGTTATAACATTCATTCGGTTTGGTCATAGCGAAGCGTAGAAGCCTTACCCAACCATAGGATACAATGATGTAAAAGAGAGGACGTATCAATTGGGAACTTCTTAAAAATTTTGTATACGTACCGTTTGTATCTCTTACTTTACTCTTGATCTAATTCGGTTAGCTTATTTATTTCACATCTTATGTATGGTTTGATAAGTTTGCCTATACATAAAATTAGTGGTAAATTTGTTAATAAGTTATTTGTTGATTTGGTAGAGTTATACTCATTTTATTTGGTTATCACTTAAAGTACAAAAATCACTTTATATTTCACGATCTGTTTTAATTAATATTGGATTGAAATCTTTTAATCACTTTGTATTTTAGTGCTAGATTTTAATTCTTCGCCTAAATCTTTCAAACATAAATAAAAGGAATAAAAGCAAACAAAAGAGCACGCTCCAAAAAGTCATCGTTCAAGCTGTCCGTTTTCTTCATTTTCTGTACATGCTTCAAGTTCCCTTTTATTGAGCAACGTTAAATATTTTGTTTCTACCACACAACATTGAAATCTTATTCTTAAATCAATCTACGCACTCCATTTTCAATACAATGGTTGACATCTTTTTGTCTTTAGTGGCGTTCAGGTTGGCAAATTTCTACGTTCTTAACGCAACAAGACCCATGCTTTGTAGTCCACCATTGATCTATACTTCACAATCTTTTGTCAATGGTTCAGATTAATTCCTCTCTCCTACTTGTTTAACTCAAGCGTCTTCACAGCTATCAACATTAACGTTGGAAATCTCCACTGGGGCCCACACGTTTTTCGACTTTGAAGAAATCACATGCATGTATTTATCTTTGGCTTTTTACGAAGTCAAGGTTTTTATTCTAATTATTTCCTCTCTAAGCTTCTCCATATGGCAGCAAATCTAGGTGATGCTTTTGTCGAATGACAAATTTTGGTTGACTCTTCAATCTTTAACAAATCACAGCTTCTCGTCCTAAAATATATTTTCATTAATTAATCAAATACCCAAACAACATAAAACCTGAAATTAATCACCATAAATTTTATTTAAATAACTAATAATCATACCTAATCCTAAAATAACTTTAATATACCTAATATGTAAAACCCGTGACTCAAGTCAAAGTTTTATGGGAGTGAACCAGCGGTTTAACTGTCGGTTCGAGTCGAGTCAGCTTCATAGACTGCAAGCTGAGTTGAGGCCAGCTGTTAGTTATGAGCGATGAGGGTCATGTATACTCAAGTGTACGATGATATCTTCTAAAAGATGATGAGAAATGGGTTATTAAGTATATGGAGGTATACAGCATTGATTGTTATTTTTATTTAATCGTAAAATAGTTTTAGGCCGAATAACGTATTAGGACGCGTTGGATTATATTCGGGTGGGTTATTAGTTATAGAGCATGCCATTTGGATGTTGTTGTGTTTGTTTTATTTTATGGGATTTTTCCATATTTTTCTAGATTTTTTTAGAATTTATTATGAACTAGTTATTATTTTGACTCGAGTAGGAATCGAGTCAATACTTAATTACAAAACTGCCACTAGAGTATATTTTCTCCCTCCCGACACTTACCCTCCCAAAATCCTCGCCGCTGTATGTTGCCGCCGCCGCGATGCCGCACTGCTGCCGATCGACGCCGCTACGCCTTGCCGCGCCGTCGCCGTGCCGCCCTGACCGACCTCGGCCACCGATCGCCTGCCGGCGTGCCGTCGCGATGCCACGAAGCCGCCTCGGCCGTCGCCACTCCGGGCCGGATTCCGCCACTGTTCGGTCGCCGTCGCCGCCGGTGTGACCACCAGTCTCACCCTCTCGCCGTCGCCGACGTTTCCCCCACCATCCCGAGCGCCATCGAGGCCGGCCGCAGCCCCAATCGGAGCACGGCCCCGCCGCCACCCATTTTCGACGCCGCCGCCGACAGCCATCGTCGCCCAGACTGCTTTGTTTTACACCACCATCGGACCAAGCTCGTCGAGCTGGTGCCGATAGACCCTCTGATTGCCCCGTCCCGAATCATTGCTGAAAAACTGCCGGAATCCGCCGGAAAATTGCTCGCACTCGCCGGAAAACCGCTGACAAATTGGATTTGTAAGAAATTCGCCGTATCATCTGCCGAACACACCCGGTCCAATTTGATCGGACTTCGGACGCCGCTAGGTGCCGAATTCGAGTTTTGAGCCACGAAACGGAAACCCTAGCCGTCGCCGATTTTTGATGACGCAAGGTATAATTTATTTTAACTTAATTATTTGAAAGTATTGATTATTAGAATTGCATGCTAGGATTGGTGAATTGTGTGTTATAATAATATATATAAATGTAGATTTGATTAAGGATAAAATATAAAATTTGTTTGATTGAGTGGTGTTAAAAATGGAGGCTAAGAAGCTAATTAGGGTAACTAGGTAATGATCATGATCTAATGCAAACTAGCCTAAGTAGACTTGCTAGAATTGATATAGGTTGATGTGTGTTGATTGATGCGTGATTGTGTTGATTGTGTGTGCACGCTATAGGATGTGTGATTAATCATGCGGGCGTTAGTTTTTAGCTTGATTGTGTAGGTACGGTGTAAGAGCTCGCCGCCTAGGTGCGTGGACCCGTTTGAAGCTTCTACCAGGTCCGTTTAGGACTTGTTCTCTGTTTTTTTCGCTATTCTATTGTGTATTTGATTTATCATGTGCAGGACAAGTTAAGTGGCGTTTTATCGGATCCCACTTAATTCGGACCATTTAGCCAACGGTTCTTTTTTTGGATTAATAACCCTTGAGGATGAGATCCCTCGAGTTTGTTTTCGAACTTTAGATCCAGCTCACGATGCCTTCGGGCCTATTGTATAATTCCCAACCCAGGCCTATATATATATAGTTTTCGCATTTTCAATGAGAGATGGAATGAGGGTTACTGACAGCCACGCCTTTAGATAGGGCGTGTGCTCGGAAGAGCGGGCTCTAGAGTTGGGGAGAACCCATTTCATTCCCGAAGGATCCGGACAACTCCACCTTTGAGTTCCTCTGTAAAGACCCGGAAAAAAAATTTTTAGCTGGTTAAGTATGAATTACCCAGTTAAATTGAAAAGTAATTTCTAATCGGACGATTCTAGTTAAATCAGTCGAGTAGAACACATTAATTAAGTGAACCATACCATTTAAGAGGTTGAGTGAAAAGGTTAAGTGAACCGTGTTAATTACCCAATTACCCGGTTAAAGGAATTATGATGAAAGGGTGCTTCCACAAACCCTAGCCGTCATTTATTCTTTAAAAAAGGAGAAGGGGTCGTTGAACCTAGGAAATACCAATGGATGATGGGGTGTGAGAATTTAATGAAGGGGTCGTTGAACCTAGGAAATACCAATGGATGATGGGGTGTGAGAATTTAATGAAGGGGTCATTGAACCTAGGAAATACCAATGGATGATGGGGTATGAGAATTTAATGGAGGGAATGGTTGAAGTGTATATATATGCAGGAGGAGGGAGTATTTCATCCCTCATCTCCGTCCCAGGCGACCTCCCCATTACTGTGTGAGTATTTCATCCCTCATCTCCGTCCCAGGCGACCTCCCCATTACTGTATTAGGGTTCACGGATCACAGTCAGACGTAATCACAAATCAGGTACGTATAATAGGTAGAACATCGTATTTTCCTTGTTGGTAGCCTAGGTCGGCCTGAGCCCAGATTCGACCACCATGCACGAAGTGCAACCGGGGTTAATGAATTGACTCAGTCCGACACTGGGTCGTGTTATGTGTGTGAATCATGTAATGCATCGATATTGTTTTGGAGTAGTGATAGCCGCCCCATAAAAAGGCTACGGCCGGGGTGAGTGAGGCACAGCGATTCCTCCATCGCACTAGAGTGCAGTGATTGCCGCCCCATAAAAAGGCTACGGCCGGGGTGTGTGAGGCACTGGCACTGAGTGCAGTGATAGCCGCCCCATAAAAAGGCTACGGCCGGGGTGTGTGAGGCACTGGCACTAGAGTTGGCAGTGAGAGCTTCCCCACAAACGGGGCATAGCGATCACCTGAGTGCAGTGATAGCCGCTCCACAAAAAGGCTACGGCCGGGGTGTGCAAGGCATTGGCACTGGAGTGCAGTGATAGCCTCCCCATAAAAAGGCTACGGCCGGGGTGTGCGAGGCACTGGCACTAGAATTGGTAGTGAGAGCTTCCCCACAAACGGGGCATAGCAATCACCCGAGTGCAGTGATAGCTACCCCACAAAAAGGCTACGGCCGGGGTGTGCGAGGCACTGGCACTGGAGACGGTAGTGGTAGCCTCCCCATAAAAAGGCTACGGCCGGGGTGTGCGGATCACAGCGGACACCTCCTCCGCATTGTTTTGGAGTATAGCGGAATCGCTCCACCGTATATTAAAATAAACATAAGGAAATAGTGGAATGTACTTGTTTTGTTTTATCTATTATACTACTTAGTGTTGTAATCACTAATGCGGAATTGCCTCCGCAGGTGTGCAGATACAAGATTAGGTGATTGACATCCAGAGTATGGAGCAAAATAAATATGAGGACTCCTTTTCTTTTAAATTGAGAAATAAGTGTGGCTGCTGGGAAACGGTCCAAGACTGTGGGATGTTTATGTATGTTATTATTTATAAAAAATGTTTGACATAATTACTTACTTTTGAGTAACAACTAGCCAGTTAGGCCCACAATATCGTGAAAAATGGCGGGTCGTTACAGCAATCCGCCGAAACACTGCCAACACTCGCCGGAAAGCCGCCGGAACTGCCGAAAAATTGGATTCGTGGGAAATTTGCCCGATCATTTGCCGAACACACCCAGTCCAATCTAATCGGACTTCGGATCCCGCTAGGTGCCGAATTCAAGTTTTGAGCCACGAAACGAAAACCCTAGCCGTCACTGATTTTCGACGACGCGAGGTATAATTTATTTTAACTTAATTATTTGAAAGTATTGATTATTAGAATTGCATGCTAGGATTGGTGAATTGTGTGTTATAATAATATATATAAATGTAGATTTGATTAAGGATAAAATATGAAATTTGTTTGATTGAGTGGTGTTAAAAATGGAGGCTAAGAAACTAATTAGGGTAACTAGGTAATGATCATGATCTAATGCAAACTAGCCTAAGTAGGCTTGCTAGAATTGATATAGGTTGATGTGTGTTGATTGATGCGTGATTCTGTTGTTTGTGTGTGCATGCTATAGGACGTGTGATTCAACATGCGGGCGTTAGTTTTTAGCTTGATTGTGTAGGTACGGTGTAGGAGCTCGCCGCCTAGGCGCGTGGACCCGTGTGGAGGTTCTACCAGGTCCGCTTAGGACTCGTTCTCTGTTTTTACGCTATTCTATTGTGTATTTGATTTATCATGTGCAGGATGAGTTAAGTGGCATTCTATCGGATCCCACTTAACTCGGGCCATTTAGCCAATGATTCTTTTTTTTATTAATAACCCTCGAGGATGAGATCCCTCGAGTTTGTTTTCGAACTTCAGATCCAGCTCACGATGCCTTCGGGCCATTGTATAAATCCCAACCCAGGCCTATATATATATATATATAGTTTTCGCATTTTCGGTGAGAGATGGAATGAGGGTTACTGACGGCCACGCCTTCAGATAGGGCGTGTGCTCGGAAGAGTGGGCTCTGGAGCTGGGGAGAACCCACTTCGTTCCCGAAGGATCCGGACAACTCCACCTTTGTGTTCCTCAAACCCGGAGAAGTGTGGAGGTTTACGGGTAGTGCAATGCAGCGCATATCTAGACTTGTGGTTCAAAGGGCACTAAAGGCTACTGCCTGAGAGTGCTCGGCCTTCGTGCTCAAGGCCAGGAGTAATATGGAAGGTGCAGAGGGCGGTATGGAAGGTGCAGAGGGCTACTACCTGAGATTTGATGCGAGAAGCGATAGAGAAATGGCCAACGTATGAGAATGAGAAAGAAAGGGGGACGCTGTCGACTCTAGGGCGACGGCCCGATAGCGACAGCTCCCGTATGTGCCCTGATGAGAGTTCTTGAGGAAGTATATGGTTTTGATTCAACAGGAGAGTTTGCTCTCCTGTGCCAGATTGATATTAGTTATTTTCTGGGCCGGTAACACTCATTACTGACGGTTTTTCTATATATATGTAGGTGAGGAATGCAAGCGATGAAAGCTGTCGGGACTGCGGAGGAGCAGCATGGAACCGCGCACACATGTACCTGCCGCGTGTAATGTATAATGATGGTTGTTTAATGCTGTGTGAATGATTGTTAGAATGTTTTTGTCTTGATGAATTGCCTGTTATGAAATGAACGGATAGATGTGAATGAGCAGGGAGCCTTGGAGTTCAGACTCGGCTCAGGTGAAAACGAATGAGATAGTGATTGAATGTCATGGTAGATTGTTATGTTTTATCGTATTTTGATAAAATATTTACATACCCTTGTTGTGGACAGGTTGGCCCCTATTGCACTTTTAGGGGAAACTTTGTCCGTTTTTTCGTAGTAGTATATATTTTCTTTTGGTTTCTCATTTATTGTTTTGTCTTGTCTTTGCTTGCACGTCATGGCATGCATGTAGGACTCCATTAGAATCCAATTGTTCCCATTCATGCATTTCATATTTGCATCTCCATCTTGAGACGCCGAGAGTAGATCCGGGTCGGCTTAACCGAATCTAGTAGATTAGCGAACGGTTCGGTCGCCGGTGACATTTCCGGGTCGGTTCACGGGTGAACCGAAACGGGGTGTTACAAAACTACATTAAGGAAAACTATATCGATGCAAGGTATGTTGGCAAACCTCTACCCATGTCTCCCTAATCCTCATCATTGTGATAGGTCAACTATGTATACCCTCAAAGCACTATGCTCTAGATCCTACACCTAGACTAGGGTGTCCTACAAGTCCTGCTAGCATATGGTGGACGCTAGTACCAAATAAAGGTATATGCTAATGAGCTGTATGACTCAATATCACCAGTCTAGGTCAAACACTCATGTGTCCCAGGAAGACAAATTGAACAGCTCATTAGGTCCTAACTAACTCAGTCCCAAGTCAAATATCTCACTTTGTTCCATTATGGAACAAGGACAACTGTTATGACTCTACTGCATGTTATGGCTTTTATAACTATCTATACAACCACTAACTACTGTTAAAGGGGGCTCTTTGTGATGGAATGATGACGAGAACACCTATACATGTACAACATGTCTCAAGGAGTATGAAAACATACTCTGTATGGAGCTATGGAGTCTTCATTTGGCATGTGGCACATGCATTGGTCAATGTATGCTCATCTCAACCATCTGAAAAATAGATAGTAGGACTGATATATCTAGATGGCTAAGTGTAAAATACTTGGGTAAAGGGTTCGCTTTGTTTGACATCTCTGGTCACATGGAAAGAGACTGGATCTCTTGTGGAAAATTGGTCTCACTCCACTAGGACTCTAAGTAGATGTGTCATCCTCACAATGTTTGACATCAGGTGTACTGGGAGAGTACACTAAGCTGAGAAAATTCGACTAGGTATGCATATCACTCTATTTGTGGTAATGTGATGATCTTTGTATGACTCACAATGCGGTAATGAAACTCTATATAGGATACTGGGTGGCTTAAACATATGGGTAGGTCCATGGACATATCTCAAAGATCATTGGGATTGGACTCCGCCAGAGGTGGCCAAACCTATGGAACAGCTAATAAATGATGAGTCTAAGACACGGCTACTAAGTGTCTCTAGTACAATCAACTAATACTAGGCATGTATTTCTCGATACCATACTAGTCACGTACTTCTAAAATACCCAAAGGACCACTATTTCTCCCCGACTCTACAGGGTTCATAGTGAGGTTTGACAAATGTCTTGTCTGCTCTTCAGTGGTATTTAACGTATCATCCCATATTAATTTGTAGCACTAATCTTGACTCACATGACTACTACCATTGTGGTAGACTCTCAAGGTAAGCCATAAGTCAAGATGAGCATACACTAGTATCCCTCTATGTAGTCAACATGATCTGGTCTGACTGAAGTCCTTGTCTACGTCGCTCCTACAATGGGGTGAAGTTGTCTCCTCCAACCTACTCTGCCATCAGCTACTTGCACTGTAAGCTCTAAACAGTACCACGAAGGTACCTGTAAAACCCTAATTTTTCTCCTTATTATATTTTCGAGGACGAAAATTCCTAAGCTGGGGAGATTGTAAAACCCCGAAAAAAATAATTAGGTTATTTTATTTATGGTTTTATTAATCTTAAAATGAACCATAAATAATATTTAATTAAATAAATTCTTAAGAATCAATATCATTTATAACCCATTCATATTCACTTAATACTAAGCTTTTCACTTTTCATTATCACACAAATGATATAGTAATGACTGATTACGTTCTTTTCTATAAAATTTAATGTAATGACTTTTTAAATTCCACATATATTAATAAAATTTAATATAATGACTTCTTGAATTCCACAAATATTATTTTATATAAAAGAGAGTTCTATTGTCAAATAAAACATCCTCTGGATAGCTTGTGAGCACATTTGGCTTTAGAGAAATTACATTCATATTAGGATCATGTGTTGTAGTTGCAGATACCTCATCACAATTCACGGTCCGTATAATCATATGAAATGTTGTACTTTCCCTTATTGGCAGCCCTGGTCGGCCTGAGTCCACATTTAACCACCACGCATTGTAACGCAATCGGGGTCAAGGAATTGACTTAGTTCGACACGAGGCTGCACCTTTAAAATTACTATGTGTGTCCGTATAAATATTTATAATGTTGTATTTTCCCTTGTGGACAACCTAGTCAGCCTGGGCCCAGATTCGACTACCATGCACCGAGTGCAACCGGGGTCAAGGAATTGGATCAGTCTGACATGGGCTGTGCCCTTCATAATCCACTAATGGACGTGTCAGAATGGACCTGACAGCCATAACACAATAAATTGGACCCATCAATCCAGATTTCACCACCATGTGTTGTACCGTAATTGGGGTGAAGGAATTGACTTAGTTCGACATGGGGCCGTACCTTTAAAATTACTATGTGTGTCCGTATAATTATTTAAAATGTTGTATTTTCCCATGTGGACAACCAGAACAACCTGAAGACAAATTCGACCACCATGAACCGAGTACAACCGGGGTCAAGGAATTGGCTCATTCTGACACGGGCTATCCCTTCATAATCTAATAATGGACATGTCATAATAGACCTGACAGCCATAATACAATAAATTTGACATGGCGAATTGGACACACCAGCCGAGTAATGGACATAATGGATTGACCCATCAACCAATAGGTGGACATGATGGACTGACCCATCAGCCAACTAATGGACATGGTGGACTGAACCATTAGCTAATAAGTGGACATATTGGAATGGTCACAATAGCCAATATTATTGATAATGATAGGGAGTTTATGGACTTGTTTTATTTAATTATAAGGCTTAGTGTTTTTATCACTAACGCGGAATTGCCTCCGCAAGTATGATCATGGAAGGAGGGGTAGAGTCGGGATAGCTGGAGGACTCTATTCTTGGACTATTCTTTTCTCGAGATTGTTTGCATGGAAGTGGGAATTTGGTTAGGTTCATGGGACTTAGATTATTCCGAGCATTAATATATTAAATTTATTGTTGTGGAATTATTAAAAATCTTGAAAATTAAAAGGAAATTAATTTATGAGACACTTAGTTTAATATAAGTAATACTTGGCTCGTGGCTCGGAATGGGTGGGTTGTTACAGGTAGTATGAGAGCCTGGTTTCCCACGGAACCATGCAAATCAATAATTACCTTGTTGAAAGTCTAAGAGTTCAACTGTCCCAAGGGTAAATTTTCTTTTATATAAAAATTGATCATTCTTTTATAAAATTAATTTTCATTGTTTTATATGGTGAGTCATTATAGGTGTGCCACTTGTGTGTCATGCTAGGTGAACGTGACACCTAAACCAATGAGCGTATATGGGACGCCTTTTACAATCAGACATGTTATCTAGGCAGTATGGGTGGTATGGATCACCTATACGATATGGATAACAGTGTCATGGGACAGTGTGCCCCACTTAGCTATGCATGAGTGACATTGCTTAAAAATAATAATAATAATAATAATAATTTTACTCATGATCCTATTATATTTTCGAGGATAAAGATTCCCAAGCTGGGGAGATTGTAAAACCCTAATTTTTCTCTTTATTATATTTTTGAGGACGAAAATTCCCAAGCTCGGAAGATTGTAAAACCCTAATTTTCTCCCTTATTATATTTGTCAGGACGAAAATTCCTAAGCTGGGGAGATGGTAAAGCCCCGAAAAAATAATTAGGTTATTTTATTTAGGGTTTTATAAATCTTAAAATGAACCATAAATAATATTTAATTAAATAAATTCTTAAGAATCAATATTATTTATAATCCATTTTATATTCACTTAATATTAAGTTTTTGACTTTTCATTATCACACAATTGATATAGTAATGACTGATTACGTTCTTTTCTATAAAATTTACTATAATGACTTCTTAAATTCCACACATATTAAAAAAATTCAATATAATAACTTTTGACTTCCACACATTTTATCCTATATAAAGGAGAGTTTTATTGTTAAATAAAACTTCCTCTGGATAGCTTGTGAGCACATTTGGCTTTAGAGAAATTACAGTCATATTAGGATCATGTGTTGTAGTTGCAGATACCTCATCACAATTCCCGGTCCGTATAATCATATGAAATGTTGTACTTTCCTTATTGGCAGCCCTGGTCAGCCTGAGTCCACATTTAATCACCATGCGTTGTAACACAATCGGGGTCAAGGAATTGACTTAGTTTGACACGAGGCCGCACCTTTAAAATTACTATGTGTGTCCGTATAAATATTTATAATGTTGTATTTTCCCTTGTGGACAACCTAGACAGCTTGAGCACAAAATCGACCACCATGAACCGAGTACAACCGGGGTCAAGGAATTGGCTCATTCTGACATGGGCTATCCTTTCATAATCTAATAATGGACAAGTCATAATAGACCTGACAGCCATAATACAATAAATTTGACATGGCGAATTGGACTCGCCAGCCGGTAATGGACATAATGGATTGACCCATCAACCAATAGGTGGACATGATGGACTGACCCATCAGCCAACTAATGGACATGGTGGACTGAACCATTAGCTAATAAGTGGACATATTGGAATGGTCACAATAGCCAATATTATTGATAATGATAGGGTGTTTATGGACTTATTTTATTTAATTATAAGGCTTAGTGTTTTTATCACTAACACGAAATTACCTCCGCTTTATTTAATTATAAGGCTTAGTGTTTTTATCACTAACGCGAAATTACCTCCGCAGGTATGAGAATGGAAGGAGGGGTAGAGTCGGGATAGCTGGAGGACTCTATTATTAGACTATTCTTTCTCGAGATTGTTTGCATAGCAGTGGGATTTTGGTTTGGTTCATAGGACGTAGATTATTTCGAGTATTTATATATTAAATTTATTGTTGTGGAATTATTAAAAATCTTGGAAATTAATAGGAAATTAATTTATGAGAAACTTAGTTTCATATAGTAATACTTGGCTCGTGGCTCGGAATGGGTGGGTCGTTATAGGTGGTATCAGAGCCTGGTTTCCACGGAACCATGCAAATTAATCATTATGTTGCTGAAAGTCTAAGAGTTCACTGTCCCAAGGGTAAATTTCCTTTTATATAAGAATTGATCATTATTTTATAGAATTAATTTTTATTGTTTTATATGGTAAGTAATTATATGTGTGCCACTTGTTTTATAGAACGTGACACCTAAACTAATGAGCGTATATTGGACGCCTTTTACAATCAAAGATGTTCATCGAGGTAGTATGGGTTGTATGGGTCACCTGTGCGATATGGATAACAGTGTCATGGGATAGTGGGCCCCACTTTAGCAATGCATGAGCGCAATGCTTAAAAAATAATAATAATAATAAATTTACTCAGAACCCTATTATATTTTTGAGGATGAAGATTCCCAAGTTGGGGAGATAGTAAAACCTCAATTTTTCTCTTTATTATATTTTCGAGGACGAAAATCCCAAGCTAGGGAGATTGTAAAACCCAATTTTTCTCCTTATTATATTTTTGAGGACGAAAATTCCCAAGCTAGGGAGATTGTAAAACCCTAATTTTTCTCCTTATTATATTTTCGAGGACGAATATTCCTAAGCTGGGGAGATTGTAAAACCCCGAAAAAATAATTAGGTTATTTTATTTAGGGTTTTATAAATCATAAAATGAACCATAAATAATATTTAATTAAATAAATTCTTAAGAATCAATATCATTTATAACCCATTCGTATTCACTTAATAGTAAGTTTTTGACTTTACATTATCACACAAATGATATAGTAATGAGTGATTACGTTCTTTTCTATAAAATTTAATGTAATGACTTCTTAAATTCTACACATATTAAAAATTTTAATATAATAACTTCTTGAATTCCACACATATTATTCTATATAAAGGAAAGTTCTATTCTTAAATGAAACATCCTCTTAAGAGCTTGTGAGCACATTTGGCTTTAGAGAAATTACATTTATATTAGGATTATGTGTGGTAGTTGCTGATACCTCATTACAATTCTGGTCCGTTTAATCATTTGAAATGTTGTACTTTCCCTTGTTGGATGCCCTGGTAGACCTGAGTCCAGATTTGACTACAATGCACTGTAAATCGATCGGGATCAAGGAATTGACTCAGTCGGACACGGGGCCACACCTTTAAAATTAGTATGTATGTCTGTATAATTATTTAAAATGTTGTATTTTCCCTTGTGGACAACCTGGTCAGCCTGAGCCTTAGATTCGACCACCATGCATTATGTGCAACCGGGGTCAAGGAATTGGCTCATTCTGACATGGGCAATGCCCTTCATAATCCAATAATGGACATGTCATAATAGACCTGATAGCCATAATACAATAAATTGGACATGGCGGATTGGACTCGCTAGCCCGTAATGGACATAATGGACTGACCCATCAACCAATAGATGGACATGATGGATTGACCCATTAGCCAACTAATGGACATGGTGGACTGAACCATTAGCTAATAAGTAGACATGTTGGAATGGTCACAATAGCCAATATTAGTGATAATGATAGGGAGTTTATGCACTTGTTTTATTTAATAATACGGCTTAGTGTTTTTATCGCTAACGCGGAATTGCCTCCGCAGATATGAGCATGGAAGGAAGGGTAGAGTCGGGATAGCTGGAGGACTCTATTATTAGACTATTCTTTTCTCGAGATTGATTGCATGGCTGTGGGATTTTGGTTCGGTTCATGGGACTTAGATTATTTCGAACATTTATATATTAAATTTATTGTTGTGGAATTATTAAAAACCTTGAAAATTAATAGGAAATTAATTTATGAGACACTTAGTTTCATATAGTAATAGTTGGATCATGGCTCGGAATGGGCGGGTCGTTACTTGTGGTATCAGAGCCTAGTTTCCCACGGAACCATGCAAATCAATCATTACCTTGTTGAAAGTCTAAGAGTTCACTGTCCCAAGGGTAAATTTGCTTTTATGTAAGAATTGATCATTCTTTTATAAAATTAATTTTCATTGTTTTATATGGTAAGTCATTATAGGTGTGCCACTTATGTGTCATGCTAGGTGCACGTGACACCTAAACCAATGAGCGTATATGGGGCGCCTTTTACAATCAGAGGTGTTATCTAGGGAGTATGGGTGGTATGGGTCACCTGTGCGATATGGATAACAGTGTCGAGGGATAGTGGGCCCCACTTTAGCTATGCATGAGTGGCAATGCTTAAAAAATAATAATAATAATAAAAAATTTACTCATAACCCTAGTATATTTTCGAGGATGAAGATTCCCAAGCTGAGGAGATTGTAATACTGCAATTTTTCTTTTTATTTTATTTTCGAGGATGAAAATTCCCAAGCTTGGGAGATTGTAAAACCCCAATTTTTCTCCTTATTATATTTTTGAGGACGAAAATTCCTAAGGTGGGGAGATTGTAAAACCCCAAGTTTTCTCCTTATTATATTTTCGAGGACGAATATTCCTAAGCTGGGGAGTTTATAAAACCCCGAAAAAAATAATTAGGTTATTTTATTTAGGGTTTTATAAATCTTAAAATGAACCATAAATAATATTTAATTAAATAAATTCTTAAGAATCAATATCATTTATAACCCATTCGTATTCACTTAATAGTAAGTTTTTGACTTTTCATTATCACACAAATGATATAGTAATGAGTGATTACGTTATTTTCTATAAAATTTAATGTAATGAGTGATTAATTATTGTACGAAAATTTATTATCTCAAAAGAAAATATACTAATAATAATAATTTAATACTTGTTTATGAATTAGTAAATACTTTATTATTTGTTAAGTGTTAATTAAAATTTAGATAATTAATTTAAAATGTAAAGTAGGACTTAAATAATTATTTCACATGAATAATTAATTATCTCACTAGATTTATTGATAATTTAATATTTAATATTTTTGAAAATGATATATATATTAGATATTTAGCTACATGCATTCCTACTCGAATAAAATTATACTTATGTTAAATTTTATGCGCTCGTTCATGTTCGGATCGTTGGTCGCAGCTACGAGTTTGAAATATCCAGGTCCGTACAATCATTTGAAATGTTGTACTTTCCCTTGTTGGCATCCCTTGTCGGCCTGAGCCCATATTCGACCACCATGCACTGTAACGCAATCGTGGTCAATGAATTGACTCAGTCCGACACGGCCGCACCTTTAAAATTACTATGTGTGTCCGTATAATTATTTGAAAAGTTGTATTGTCCGTATAATTATTTGAAATATTATATTGTCCGTATAATTATTTAAAATATAATATTTTCCCAAACTGATATAATTAATTGAAATGTTGTATTTTCCCAAACTAGTATAATTAGTTGAAATGTTTTATTTTCCCAAACTAGTATAATTATTTGAAATGTTGTATTTTCCCAAACTGGTAGTCTTTGTCGACACTAACCTCAAAATGAGCTGGGAGAAAATGACGATATCTCAGAATGACCTGGGCGACCACCTAATCTCAGAATGAGCTAGGAGACCAATTCCACTCTCATAATGAACTTGGAGACCATGACTAATCTCAGAATGAGCTGGAAGACCACCTAATCTTACAATGAGCTGGGAGGCAAATTCTAATCTCGGAATGAACTGGAAGATATTGACTAATCTCAGAATGAGCTGGGAGACCACCTAATCTCAGAATGAACTAGGAGAACATGACTAATCTCAAAATGAGCTGGGAGACCACCTAATCTCAGAATGAGCTGGGAGACAAATTTCTAATATTAGAATGAACTCGGAGACAATGACTAATCTCAAAATGAGCTGGGAGACAATTTCTAATCTCAGAATGAACTGGGAGACAATGACTAATCTCAGAAAGACCTAGGAGACCACCTACTCGCAGATTGAGCTGAGAGATGACTTTTACGAATCTCAGAATGACTTGAGAGACAAATTACTATTCTCAGAATGACCTGAGAGATAATTACTAAAAGACTTGTGTAACGATAATAATAATAAAAAACGGGTGAAATGATAATAGGGATTATATTGACTTGTTTCATTTAACTATGCGGCTTAGTGGTTTTATCACCAGCGTGGTATTGCCTCCGCAGGTGAGTAGTTGTGGACTGAAGAATAGAAGTGTGGTTGGTGGTTCTTTTACCAAACCAAGGTATGGTGAATCAATAATAATAGAACTGGACTTTAGTATTATTCTCTTATGTTATAAATGTGGTTATGGGGAAACGGTTCGAGACTGTGGGACGATTATTTTATATTTTAGAGAACATGATTTATTGTTATGATTCATATTACATGTTGCGAGACTTATTTGCTGTATTTCAATTCATGTTCCTAGAATGTTACGTTTACATTACCTATATTTTTAAGTAACACCAGGTCTACTTCGGGCGGGTCGTTACACATCTGATCTGTGTAACCTTGCTGTGGGTCTCACGTATGTTGTCATGCTGACTGAACAATCTAACCATTGTGTTCATCCCATCTGGAAGTCACACTGCCCTGTTCTTGGACTTTGTCCATATACATCACTAAAGACACTAATACTGTCTGATGATCCCTATAAGACTATCACTAACACTATCTTGTGATACACATCTGACCCAATGATGTCAGGTCAAGGCGATGGTATGCAAGATAGCCGGTGAAGTCAATCACGTACAATCACATACAAATAATTCTTGTGCCCCTAATTTTCTCTGCCCGGATAATGTTACCATAGCTATATCTTGTCCTCATTCTCTGACTCAACTCTGCTCTCAATCTTGTGACGTGCTGTCTCTGTGCAAAGCTAAGAACATTGTCAAGTAGTTGTCCTCCTGTAGGGTGAGGTAACTACTTGGCCATTGCTTTTACTATAACTGCTCATTCGGATGGTGGTAGTGCATCATGGACGGTGGTAGTGCATCACAGTCTCTGGTTGGGCAACATGTATGGCAGTAGTGCTATTAGGTTGGTGGTAGTGCATCACGGTCAGTGATTGGGCAACTAGGATGGTGGTTGTGAATCCGCAGATGGCATTTGTGCTACTCAGACGGTGGTTGTACTATCCACGTGCTAAAGCCTGATCCTGATCATGTACGTCATGAACCCATTACTCAGACGGTGGTTATAATGCATGTTTATATAACTAATTATTATTATTAAAGATATATTTACTTATTAATATTAGTCTTATTCATGTTTACTAAATTGTATATAAATATCAATATATATATATATATATTTATCAATTTGTTTGTTCGCGTGTATGTTATTATTTATTTGTATTTAATTATGTATTCTTGTTTTGAATAACTTTGGTATTATTATTATTCATGATTAATGACAATTAATTCATTATTTATTAATTTATATATATGTTTACAAACACAAGTATATAAGATATTTACTCATGTTTAGCTATGCATTTATGTAGTATAATTATATTATTATTTTATGATTAGAGTATTATTTAAATTCATGTATTTATTATTTATCTAATTATCTATGAGTGTATTTATTTATTTATTTATTATTCATTATTATTATGTGTCGATTTGCGTGGTGTACGTTTAGTTTTAGGTTAATTTAACACGTCTTCTCTATAAGGATGTACTGATGATTTGAGCACCCACCACGAGCATGCATCATATAGAGATGTTAGCATTTTACGTAGAAGTGGGTTCAGATGTACATTTCGGAGTCCGAGCTCGCCCTACATGTCTAGACACACTTGGAGCTTGGACCATAGGTCCATAGGACTTTCCCTTTGCATGATCTCTGCTTAACTCCCTGCATGTCAATTTTAACTGTGTTTTAGACGTAGGATGATAGTAGCGGTATTTTATCGGATCCCTCCGATGTCAGGCCACATTTAGCCATATTTTCTACACATGTTTAATAAAGTGACAAAGATGAGATCCCTTGTTGGTATACTGAAGATTTAGAAATATATAATACAAGCCTCTTCCCTAAACTTATTATGTAAGTATGTGCATTTTATGAATTTTACGAATGTGAGAGTGAGCAGTATGAAGATATCTATGAACCACACTATTACTCCTTCAAACCCTCAGGTATTACGGAGTTTGAGGGTACTGTGTATCACAACATATTTTTAGAATTTGTGGCACTAACTTAACCGTTCCTTTTGCTGCTCGAGTACCATGGCGGCTGTAATATGGAGGATGTGAGGGGGTAAGCATTGTATGTATGAATATTAGTATTAGCCGTGTATTCTTACTTATATTTATATTTGATGTGTTTTGATGCATATTTAACAATGTCTTCAATTTTCATGACACTAAGTGGGTTATTTCGTTCTATTTCATCTATCGAGTCTTACTGACTAATAACTTTAGAGATGAATTGAGTCGATCATAACATTTCTGATTTTGTTCTTAGGTGAACTAAAATCGGGGTGTTATAGAGAGATTCTTAGCTTGATGACCATCCTAATTTGCTGAAAGAATAAGGACCTGGGCTTAGAAATCAATATGATGGTACTATCCCTTATAGTAATTTTACTTTTGGAAAATTAATTAATGAAGTAGTTTATGAAGGTCTTGCCCTTTGCAATGATTTACATTTAAAGAATCAGTTAAAGAAGCAAAAATCATTGGCAAGAAGGAATTAGGACAATTCTGCAATCAATTTGGTACCTATGTGGTTCCTATTCATTCCATTCCCGAGAAGCCTCCATTTCAAAAGAGCTTTCGATTTAGTAAAAAATTCAAAGTTACAAAAGAACAAAATGGGAAAGTGCCATTGAAAAAAGGTAAACACTTCCAAAAGAAAAATAGTGGCAAACCTGTAAGTACCAAACCTGTTGTTTGTTGGGATTGCGGTAAACCCGGCCATACCCAAAGCCATTGTAAATTATGTAAGAAAAATAGCAAATTAAACATTTTTAATGAAGAAATACAAAGTCTACTTGAACTCTTAGTTGAATCAGACTCATCTGATGTAGATGTCCTAGAAGTAGATAATTCAAAATTAGAGAATGATCAAGCTTCTAACAATGATTCTGATGGTTGCGATTGTAATAATTATGAAGCAATTATGAACTTTAACAGATTAAAAATCAATGTGATTACAGCACAAGAATCAATTTTACTAGACTTAATTGATTCAATTAAAGACAAAGAACAACAGAGAGCTATGATTGAAAAGGTTTTAGCTGCAAGCAAAGGAAGAGAAAACTAGAACCTAAGATGGATGCCCTTGTTAATTTTACATAATCTCTGAGTGGGGTTTTGGGTAGAATAAAAAAGGGAAAAACCTCTTTCCATTACTAATTTGCGTGCATAGATTAATAGCCTAAAGTTAGATGTTGTCCAATTAAAAGGCGTGTAGAAATATTGGAAGTAGCTAATCATAAAGAAGACTATATTGATTCTGACTTAAAATTATTTGAAGATTCTGAATTTAAAATTTGGGAATTTTCAAATGCAATGAAAGAAAATTTAAATATTATAGAAAGAACAATTTCTTGAAAGTATCTTCTGAAGATTAAATTAATTATAAATTCAGAATTTACTTTAGGTTGAGTAGATACTGGAGCAGATCATAACATAATTCGAGAAGGATTAATACCTATTTGATATTATGAAAAAATATACTCAAGCTCTATCTATTGCTAATGATCAACGCTATTGTCTGCATCAGTAATGTCTGTTTGTATATGACCTTCATACTAGTGAAAGATGCACGAACAGATGTAATTTTAGGAAATTCGTTTACAGTTTTAATTGAATCGTTTACCATTGATGATATTGGCATTCATGCTAACTTCAAAGGTAAAGAGGTTACCTTTAAAAGGAAATTTCCTAAAAAATAAACATTAATTTCTTCTCTAAAAGAACAATCTTTTTGGAAGAAAAATGAAATTAATTATTTAAAGGGAGAATTACAAATTTTAAACGAAAAAGAAAAATTAGATTTACCAGAGGTAAAAGATCAAATTAAATCTTTCCAAGACCTATTTAAGTTGGAATTATGTGATGACTTGCCTACAGCATTTTGGGAAAGAAAACGTCATGAAGTTACTCTTCCCTATGAAAATAATTTTCATGATTCCTTAATTCCTACTAAGGCAAGACCAATACAAATGAGTAAGGATCTTGTAATTTACTGTAAAAAGAATTACACGAGTCACTAGAGAAAAATTTAACTAGATCTAGTAAGTCTCCTTGGTCCTGTTCCGTACCGACCCGCCCGAACCGAACCGGGTGTTACCTAAAAATATAGTTAATGTAAATGTAATAAACAAGAACATGAATCGTAACATGTTAATTAATTCTAGAACATGAATTTTAATACGGCACATAAGTCTAGAATTCATAAATTGTAAAAATAAAACATGTTCTGATGCATATGACAATAGTCCCACAGTCTCCGACCGTTTCTCATAGCCACATTTATAACACAAGAGAATAATAAGAAAACCAATTTGTATTATCAATTCACCAAACCTGGGTCACTTTTATTCTTTAGTCCCAAAGCTGCTTACCTACGGAGGCAATTCCGCGTTAGTGATAAAACCACTAAGCCGGATAATTAAATGAAACAAGTCAATATAATCCCTATTATCATTTCATTCGTCTTTATTATTGTTTCACAAGTCTTTTAGTAATTATCTCTCAGGTCATTCTGAGATTAGTAATTGTCTCTCAGGTCATTCTGAGATTTGTAAAAGTCTCTCAGGTCATTTTGAGATTAGTAATTGTCACCCAGGCCATTCTGAGATTAGAAATTTTCTCACAGTTCATTCTGAGATTAGGTGGTCTCCTAGGTCATTCTGAGAATAGTCATTGTCTCCCAGTTCATTATGAGATTACAAATCGTCTCCCAGTTCATTTTTAGATTAGTGCCGACAAAGGCTACCAACTTGGGAAAATACAACATTTCAAAAAATTATATGGACCTGGATAGTTTGTTTGTAAACTCGGAGCTGTGACCAACGATCCTAATCAAAATGAGAACATAAAATTATACGTAAGTATAATTTTATTCGAGTAGAAATGCATGCAACTAAATGACTAATATATATATCACTATTAAAGTTTAACAATATTAAATATTAAATTATTCATGTGATATAATCACTTACGTCCTACTTGACATTTTCAATTAATTATCCAATCATAATAATACTTAACAATTGAAGAAATAATAATTAACTGATAAACAAGTATTTAATTTTCCTTTGCGGTGATAATTACTTAACCCCGATCTTGATGATTTAATTTATGGTTATAATTTTTAATCGCTATTATTATTTATAGCAATTTAAATAATTAAGTTGTTCGATTAAATTATTTGACATGATTTGTATTATTCTAATTAAAAGATATTAAAATACAATTATTTTAAATTATTCAACTCAATAAAGTTTTGAACTTTATTTATTTTCATTATGCTATTTAGGTTCAACGCTTGTGATTTTTACCTAATTATAGTCTAATAACCAATTTTCTACCTTACTAACTCATTATTAAAATAATCACTTTATTTACCTAATATTAAATTTAATATGGTAAAGGAGAAATCTTGATTTCATTAATAAACATTCGATTTAAAATTAACCACTTATAGTATGCCGATTAATTATCGACCATTTATCATTACCATAATTTTTATTACTTATGTCCATGTCGATTTCATCCAATAATTAATTAGTTTAGCAACTTTTAACCATAAACCATTAGAATAATTACTTTTAAAGATTTATTACAAGTTAGTATTAATTTTAACTTGAACCGGTGTCGAGTCAGTTGTTATTTACAAGTTTGCCACCCAGGACGGCCGGATTTCTTCACCCACTGCCGTCGCCTCTGTTTTTCTTCCCGCTGTCACCACTGTTCTTTCCATTTACCACCCCGGGTCGACATCCACGCATGTAAGATCGACCATACACTGATCGACGAAGAGAGTAGGATCATCTTCCGACGTAGGAGCGACCGTCGCCACTGATTCCCGGCGAAGCTTTGCCTGTGCTTGCCCATCTCTCCGAACAGGGAAACTCGTCAGCCATGGATCTCAATCATGTAAAAATTAGTTTGTTTTCTTATTGATTTAAAATCTTAATCCTCACGATCATAAATTAAGATTAATATAATTTTTTATAACAACTTATAACATTAAAATCAACTATTATTAAACAGATCATGATATCCACCAACAACAACAAATAAATGAACAGTGATGTCTAACCATGAACTCTCGTGCTTGCCAATGGAAGAAAGAAAAAGACAGGAAGATAGGTAAAATACCCAAAACATGGAGGATGCTCACTCTGGCAAGGAAGAGGAGAAGAAGATGTGAATGGAGGCTAGGGTGGAGGACGTCCTTCATAAACTAAAATAAAATGATGGCTAGGGTATGTAAAAACACCCTGTATTTTACTTAACTGGGTAACCAGGTAAATAATAAAATATAATAATTAACCGGGTATAAAATATAACACGTTCGATCCTTCCCGGACAGCTTCCGCGAAATTTTATTTCTTTTTTCATGGTCTTTACAATCTCCCAAATTTGGAACTATTTCATCCCTAAAATATCATAGTGGGCAACAGAACAAACATGATTAATTTTATCTATTTCTTTAGGATAAGTTCATGCTACTACAAATATAAAACTCCTATGCCACAAAAAGGCTAGGGTATTTCCTTGCCATTTCTTGTTCAATCTCCTATGTAGCTTCCTCCGACCCCTGATTTTTCCACAATACTTTTACCAAAGGAATTTCCTTCTTCCTGAGTGTCTTTATTTCTCTTTCCAGGATGCGAATCGGCTTTTCCTCGTAGGTTAAATCTGATTCTAGCTCTAAATCTTCAAAATTGGTGATGATATGACCTTCATCTCGTACATATTTCTTTATCATTGACACATGGAAAACATTGTGTACTCCAATGAGGCTTGGTGGCAATGCTAACTATATGCACAATTTCCAACTTGATCCAGGATTGGAAACAATCCTATAAATCTTGGCTTCAAATTCCTTGATGTTCTAAATCTGATCACCCCCTTCCTAGGAGATGTCTTTAGGTATACAAATTCCCCAACTTGGAACTCTAGGTCCTTCGTTCGAGTATTAGCATAACTCTTTTGTCGATCCTAAGTTGCCTTAAGTCTTTGCTGAATGAGTTTCACCTTTTCAGTTGCTTCCCTCACCATCTTTGGCCCAACTATAACTGCCTCGGTAGACTCCAGCCAACACGATGGAGATCTGCAAGGCCTACCATATAAGGCTTCAAATGGTGCCATCCCTATACTGGCGTTGTAACGACCGCCCGAACCCGACCGGGTGTTACTTAAAAATATAGGTAATGTAGATGTAACATTCCAGAACATGAATTGAAATACAGCAAATATGTCTCCCAACATATACTATGAATCATAACAATAAATCATGTTCTCTAAAATATAAAATAACCGTCCCACAGTCTCGGACCGTTTCCCATAGCCACATTTATAACATAAGAGAATAATACAAGAAGTCCAACTTTATTATCGATTCACCATACCTGGGTCGGTAAAAGAACCACTAACCACACTTCTATTCTTTAGTCCCAAAGCTGCTCACCTACGGAGGCAATTTCGCGTTAGTGATAAAACCACTAAGCCGCATAATTAAATAAAACAAGTCAATATAATCCCTATTATCATTTCACTCGTTATTATTATTATTATTACACAAGTAAAGAGTAATTATCCCTCAGGTCATTCTGAGATTAGTAATTTGTCTCTCAGATCATTCTGAGATAAGTAAAAGTCGACTCCCTGCTCATTCTGAGATTAGAAAATGTCTCCCAGCTCATTCTGAGATTAGGTGGTCTCCCAATTCATTTTGAGATTAGTCATGGTCTCCCAGTTCATTCTGAGATTAGAAATCGTCTCCCAGCTCATTCTGAGATTAGGTGGTCTCCCAATTCATTTTGAGATTAGTCATGGTCTCCCAGGTCATTCTGAGATTAGGTGGTCCCCCAATTCATTTTGAGGTTAATCATGGTCTCCTAGTTCATTCTGAGATTAGAAAATTGACTCCCAACTCATTCTGAGATTAGGTGGTCCCCCAATTCATTTTGAGGTTAGTCATAGTCTCCCAGTTCATTTTGAGATTAGAAAATTATCTCCCAGCTCATTCTGAGATTAGGTGGTCCCCCAATTCATTTGACGTTAGTCATGGTCTCCCAGTTCAGTCTACGATCAAAAATTGTCTCCGAGCTCATTCTGAGATTAGGTGGTCTCCCAATTCATTTTGAGATTAGTCATGGTCTCCTAGTTCATTCTGAGATTAGAAAATTGTCTCCGAGCTCATTTTGAGATTAGGTGGTCCCCCAATTCATTTTGAGGTTAGTCATGGTCTCCCCGTTCTATCTTAGATTAAAAATGGTCTCCCAGCTCATTCTGAGATTAGAAAATGTCTCCCAGCTCATTCTGAGATTAGGTGGTCTCCCAATTCATTTTGAGATTAGTCATGGTCCCCCAATTCATTTTGAGGTTAAAAATCGTCTCCAAGCTCATTCTGAGATTAGTGCCTACAAAGGCTACTAATTTGGGAAAATACAACAATTTATATAGTTATACCAATTTGGGAAAATATAACATTTAAAATAATTATGCGGACAATACAATATTTCAATTAATTATAAGCACACACATAGTAACACACATAGTAATTTTAAAGGTGCGGCCCCATGTCGGACTGAGTCATTTCCTTGACCCCGATTGTGTAACTGCACATTGTGATCAAATCTGGGCTCAAGTCGACCAGACAAGGGAAAGTACAACATTTCAAATGATTATATGGACCTGGATATTTCTGTAACGACCCGGCCATTTGTCACAACATTGTGGGCCTAGCTAGCAAGATGTTAGTCACAATTAAGCAAATATGTCTAACATTTTTATTTAATAAAACATATATAAAGATCCCACAGTCTTAGACCATTTCCCAGTAGCCACACTTATTTGTCAAATAAATAATAAAAGGAGTCCTCATATTTATTTTGCTCCATGCCCTGGTTGTCAATCACCTACTTTCGTATCTGCACACCTGCAGAGGCAATTCCGCGTTAGTGATTACAACACTAAGTAGTATAATAGATAAAACAAATCAAATACATTCCACTATTTCCTTATGTTTATTTTAATATGCGGTGGAGTGATTCCGCTATACTCCAAAACAATGCGGAGGAGGTATCCGCTGTGATCCGCACACCCCGGCTGTAGCCCTTTTGTGGGGAGGCTACCACTACCGTCTCCAGTGCCAGTGCCTCGTACACCCCGGCTGTAGCCTTTTTGTAGGGAAGCTATCACTGAACTTAGGTGATTGCTACTCCCGTTTGTGGGGAAGCTCTCACTGCCAATTCTAGTGCCAGTGCCTCACACACCCCGGCCGTAGCCTTTTTATGGGGAAGCTATCACTACACTCGGGTGAATGCTACGCCCCGTTTGTGGGGAAGCTCTCACCACCAACTCTAGTGCCAGTGCCTCACACACCCCGGCCGTAGCCTTTTTATGGGGAGGCTATCACTGCACTCCAGTGCGATGGAGGAATCACTGTGCCTCGCTCACCCCGGCTGTAGCCTTTTTGTGTGGCGGCTATCACTACTCCAAAACAATGTCGATGCATTACACAATTTACGCACATAATACGACCCCGTGTCGAATCTGGGCTCAGGCTGACCAAGGCTACCAACAAGGAAAGTACGATGTTCTGCCTATTATACGTACCTGACTTGAGATTTCGTCTGACTGTGACCTGTGAACCCTAATCTGAATGAGGGCATAAAATTATACATTAGTATAATTTTATTTTGCATGAACCTACATGCAACTTACATGACTAATATACTATCAATTTTAAATAATGTAATTAGTTCATGTTAGTCTTCATTCCTTATTAAATTTTCAGCAATTCTAATGATAATTAATTATTAACATGTCCATTTACAAAACAACTAAGCAATCGACAAGAACCCCATGCATAAGACGCTGGAGATCTAGAAACTTGGCAGGGCGTCTTCAACAAACCTTACATGCAAGATTCCTAATGGAAACAAATAAGACGAGGGATGAAATACTCACACAGTAATGGGGAGGTCGCCTAGGACGGAGATGAGGGATGAAATACTCCCTCCTCCTGCATATATATACACTTCAACCATTCCCTCCATTAAATTCTCATACCCCATCATCCATTTGTATTTTCTAGGTTCAATGAGCCCTTTTATTAAATTCTCACACCCCATCATCTATTGGTATTTCCTAGGTTGAACGACCCCTTCATAAATTATCACACCCCATCATCCATTATTAATAGGTATTTTCTAGGTGACCTTAAGTCGAACCATAACCGGTCGACTTGAGAACCAACCATATTAGTTCATCTATATTTATTTCATAATATTTAGGTTCGAGTCTTGTAATAAAAATCATGGTTTTTACAATTTCGAACTCGCAGCTGCGACTACTGATCCTAATCTGAACGAGAATATAAAATTATACATAAGTATAATTTTATTCGAGCAGGAATGCGTGCAATTAAATATCTAATACATATATCATTTTCAAAATTATTAAATATTAAATTATCGACAAATCTAGTGAGATAATTAATTATTCCTTTGACATAATCATGTAAATCATACTTCATATTTTAAATTAATTATCTAAATCATAATTAATACTTAATAATGGATAAAATAATTATTACTAATCAACAAGTATTTAATTTTCCTTTGCAATGATAATTATATATCCCGATCTTGATGATTTAGTTGACGGTTATAATTTTTAATCGCTACTATTATTTACAGCAATTTAATTAATTAAGTTGTTCAATTAAATTATTTAAAATAATTTGTACTATTCAAAAGTATTATTAATACAATTATTTTAAATTATTCGACTCAATAAAGTTTCAAACTTTATTTACTTTCATTATTCTCTTTAGGTTCGACGCGAGTGATTGCTACCCGACTATAGTTTAATAACCAATTTTTTTACATTATTGACTCGTTTTTAAAATAATCGTTATTAAATAATAGTCGGGTAGCATCACTAGCGTCGAACCTCAATAGCAAAATGAAAATCAATAAAGTTCGAAACTTTATAGAGACAAATAAATTAAAATAATCCTATTAATAATATTTATAAATTGAAATAATACATCTTATTTAAATAATTTGATTGAATAACTTAATTAATTAAATTGGTGTAAATAATAGTAGTGATTAAAAATTATAATTGTCAAGAAAATCATCAAGATCGGGGTTAAGTAATTATCACCGCAAAGGAAAATTGAATACTTGTTTATTACTAATAATTATTTTATCAACTGTTAGGTATTAATTATGATTTAGATAATTAATTTAAAATGTAAAGTAGGACTTAAATGATTATATCACATGAATAATTAATTATCTCACTAGATTTGTTGAGAATTATAATATTTAATATTTTTGAATTGTTACATTATATGTTGTCAAAATTTTAAAAATGATATATATATTAGACATTTAGTTGCATGCATTTCTACTCGAATAAAATTATAATTATGTATAATTTTATATTCTCGTTCAGATTAGGATCATTGGTCACAGCTGTGAGTTCAAAATATCAAGGTCCGTATAATCATTTGAAATGTTGTACTTTGACATGTCGGTAGCCCTGGTCGGCCTGAGCCCATATTCGACCACCATGCGCTGTAACGCAATCGGGGTCAAGGAATTGACTTAGTCCGACACGGGGCCGCACCTTTAAAATTACAATGTGTGTCCGTACAATCATTTAAAATGTTGTATTGTCCGTATAATTATTTAAAATGTTGTATTATCCCAAGCTTTTATAATTATATAAAATGTTGTATGTCCCCAAACTGGTATAGCTATATGAAATGTTGTATTTTCCCAAACTAGTAGCCTTGTCAGCACTAATCTCAGAATGAGCTGGGAGACAATTTCTAATCTCAGAATGAACTGGGAGACCATGACTAATCTCAAAATGAATTGGGAGACCACCTAATCTCAGAATGAGGTGGGAGACAATTTCTAATCTCAGAATGAACTGGGAGACCATGACTAATCTCAAAATGAATTGGGAGACCACCTAATCTCAGAATGAGCTGCGAGACAATTTCTAATCTCAGAATGAACTGGGAGACCATGACTAAATCTCAAAATGATTTGGGAGAGCACCAAATCTCAGAATGAGCTAGGAGACGATTTCTAATCTCAGAATGAGCTGGGAGACGACTCTTACAAATCAGAGAATGACCTGAGAGACAAATTACTAATCTCAGAATGACCTGAGAGATAATTACTAAAGACTTGTGTAATAATAATAATAATAACGAGTGAAATGATAATAGGGATTATGTTGACTTGTTTCATTTAATTATGTGGCTTAGTGGTTTTATCACTAACGCGGAATTGCCTCCGCAGGTGAGCAGCATTAGACTGAAGACTAGAAGTGTGGCTGGTGGTTCTTTTACCAACCTAGGTATGGTGAATCGATAATAAAAATTGACTTCCTTATTATTCTCTTTTGTTATAAATGTGGCTACGGGAAACGGTCCGAGACTGTGGGACAGTTATTTTATATTTTAGAGAACATGATTTATTGTTATGATTTATATTATATGTTGCGAGACTTAATTGCTGTATTTAAATTCATGTTCTGGAATGTTACATTTACATTAACTATATTTTTAAGGAACATCCGGTCCGGTTCGGGCGCGTTGTTACAGGTGGTATGAGAGCCAAGTTTCCCACTAGCTCACATTTTATGACTCAAGTACCTTGTTGAAAATTCTAATAATTATCTTTTCCCATTGTGTTGTTTTATTACTTGACAAATTCATTCGCTAATAAACCTAAGTCATAACTGAAACAAAACAAAAAAACTATTGAACCATGATGGTTTGACGTTTTAGATGGCAGACACTCATAGACAGTAAAACCGAGCTACTCCGGACAATGCGAACACCAAGAATGTATTTGCTCAGATCCTGACGGCCGTACAAGGACTGGCACAGGCTTCAGAAAATACAAATTCTGTGGTTCAAAATATTGTTCAGCGGTTACCGGGAGTGGTAGTAGGGCATGTTGCCTCAAACTTGGCAGTCGGGTCCCAGAATCACCCCAGATGGTGGTCAGGGGAGTGCCCAAGGGTGGGCAGGGTTAGCAGACCCAGGCAAGCAAGGAGTGCATCCAAACCCAGTGCCACCGGTAGTCCGACAAGTGGTGCCGCCAGCTGTTGATGATAGTGACCGCTGCACTGTGGAAAAATTTAGAAAAATTAGAGATGAGGTATTTATTGGAGGGATCGATCCAATGAAGGCAGAGAGCTGGATTGACATTACCGAAAAAGTGTTTAGAGCTCTATCTGTGCCCCAGCGCCATCAAGTGAGATTGGCAACATGCATGCTTCAAGAGGAAGCATCTTACTGGTGGAAATCCGTGGAGAAAACCACTTTCTATCGACCTGAGATTTCCTCAATCGCGTGGGCGGAATTTGTGGCAGCTTTCAATGGATCCAGAACAAAGCACTGGAATTCGCCAATTTGGTTTAGGGGGAGAATATAGTCCAGGAATATGCCAAGAAATTCTTATAGTTGGATCGTTTTGCACCTGGGATTCTGGCAATTGATAAGGCGAGAGCTGACAAATTCTTTTGGGGATTGAAGCCAGAATTGAGAGGTAAGATTGCTACAGTGGTAAGGAGTACGATAACTGAGTTGATCGACTCAGCCATTACTCAAGAGTTGGTGTTCGAGTATGACCGTGCACAGAAGCAAGGAAGGGTTACTTCTCAGCATAAGAATGCCAACCCTGTCAGTAACCAAAATAGGTTAGCCGGACACCAGCAGCAGAACTACCAAGGGAACATAGAGGGGAACCTTAAAAGGAAGTTTGAGGATATCCAGTGGAGGCGGTGTCAAAATTGCAAGAAGATGCATTCAGGGAAATGCAAGGAGCCCCGTAGGTGCTTCAACGGTGGAAGAACTGGACACATACAGAGGGAGTGCTTTCAACCTCCGAAGCAGCAACTAGAAGCAGCCTGAGAAAGGGAAGGCACCAACTCCTATTCACTACCCGGCACCTGCACAACCGGCAGACAAAGGAAAGGCGAAGCTCTATGCAGTTGAAGTCGAGGAAGATGAGGTGGATGAACACACTGTCCAAGTTAAAATTCTCATTCAAGGAATCATGGTGGATATTTTATTTGATTCGGGGTGTACACATTCATTCATATCATCTCAAATAGTCAAGTGGTAAGGACTCCAACCATCTCCCTTATCTAAGGCCTATAGAGTCACTACTGCAATGGGAGACGGTGAAGTCACAACTTTAGGAGTGACTAACCTATCCTTCAATATACATAGGAAACCCTATGTGTAGAACTTTATCATATATGGGGTAAAAGAGTATGATGTACTATTGGGAATGGACTGGTTGTCAGCACACTAGGCTTCTCTTGACTGTAAAGGGAAGAGAGTGGTGACAAAACCTTGTAATTGTGAGATGGGAGTCATTTTCAACGGGTCATCGCATGTTCCATCTTGTATCGTGTCAATTGGTGAGGTAGTCGAGTTATTTGTTGAGGCTTGTAAAGCCTTTTTGGCTAACTTAGTTGAGTCGGAGTCAAAACCCAAAGAGTTGTCCATGATTCCTGTGGTAGCAGAGTTTCCCGATGTATTCCTAGTAGAACTTCCAAGGTTACCTCCTAAGCGGGCAGTGGAGTTCGCCATTGACTTAGCACCTGGACCAACACAAATTTCTAAAGCACCATACTGTATGGCTCCAGCAGAACTCTAACGAGTTAAAAGAGTCAACTAGAAAAGTTGTTGCAGGTAGGCTTCATCAGACCAAGTACTTCACCCTGGGGAGCCCCTGTTCTTTTTGTGAAGAAGAAAGATGGATCACTTTGGCTGTGTATTGACTATCGAAAAATTAATCAAGTGACAATTAAGAATCGGTACCCCTTACCGAGGATTGATGACTTGTTTGATCAGCTAAAAACAGCCAGAATATTTTCTAAGATAGACTTGCGGTTTCGTTATCACTAGTTGCGAGTAAACGAAGTCAGACATATAGAAAATGGCTTTTCGAACACATTGTGAGATCCCTCAACTTAGTCCCACATCTAATACCAACTGGGAGAATATCCTGTTTATAAGTGAGAATGGACTATAGATCTTTAACTTGGGTTAACCATTTTAAAGAAATGACTTAGGCCCTTTACGTTGTACTTTGGGCCGGGTCATTACAGGTGGTATCAGAGCAACCTGGTTACGTGTTAGATGGTGGGCTGGATTAGGGACGTTGGCTAGGCTGCCGGTCACGGGCCAGAAAGGTCGTGGACTGGGGCTAGCAACGGGCTGGACTAGGGACGTTGGCTAGGCTGCCAGTCACGGGCCAGAAAGGTCGTGGTGTGGGGCTAGAATGGGCCAAGTATAGGCATTTCGGGGATGAAATTTCCTAAGGTGGGTGGATTGTGAAATCCCTCAACTTAGTCCCACATCTAATACCAACTGGGAGAATATCCTATTTAAAAGTGAGAATGGACTATAGATCTTTAACTTGGGTTAACCATTTTAAAGAAATGACTTAGGCCCATTACGTTGCACTTTGGGCCGCATCGTTACACTCAGTATGGACATTATGAGTTTCTAGTTATACCTTTTGGTCTAACAAATGCACCAGCGGCATTTATGTCACTCATGAACACAGTATTCCACACATACCTGGACATGTTTATTATCGTATTTGTGGATGACATTCTGGTCTATTCAAATAATGAAGAAGAGCATCTGAAACACCTGTCTATTATTGCTCTTCAAGTTCTGAAAAAACATCAACTATTCGCCAAGCTCTCAAAGTGTGACTTCTGGATGAGGGAGGTAAATTTCCTTGGTCATATTGTCTCAAAGGCTGGAATAGTAGTGGATCCATCAAAAGTGAAAGTAGTCACTGAGTGGCCACAACCTAAGTCAGTCACTACTATCAGAAGCTTCCTGGTTTAGCGGGTTACTATAGGAAATTTATTAAAGACTGCTTCTTAGTAACATCGCCGATGACCAAACTCACAAGGAAGGTGGTCAAGTTTGAATGGAGTAGTAAGTGTGAGGAGAGTTTCCAGACTCTAAAGAAGAGTTTAACAACTACACCAGTCTTGACCCTGCCAAATGGTAATGAAGGATTCGTAGTCTTCAGTGATGCGTCTCGGTTGGGTTTAGGATGCGTCCTTATGCAAGAAGGTAAGGTGGTGGCCTATGCCTCTCGTCAATTGAAGATTCATGAGCAAAATTATGCAACCCATGACTTGGAACTGGCAGCAGTGGTTTTTGCCCTGAAGATTTGGAGACACTACTTGTATGGAGCCCGGTTCGAAGTCTTCATTGACCACCAGACTTTGAAGGATAGAATATTTGAAGGACTACGACTTCCAAATCTTATACCATCTTGGGAAAGCGAAAGTGGTAGCCGACGCATTGAGTCGGAAAGGCAAAGTGGACAAAAGTCAGCAGCTAGCTAGACTTTGGGCCATGTCAACAGAAGTGGTAGCTATCAACCCGGTGGAGCAACTAACAGGCTTACTGGCAAATTTTGTTGTTTCCAATGATTTAGTTGATCGTGTTAAGCTAGCACAAATGGGTGATGAGGAGCTGAATAAAATGTTGGACAAGATTCCTGACATTGTAGCTGATTCAAATAGTGTGATCAGATTTAGAGGAAGGTTGTGTGTACCCAAGGATAATGCACTGAGGCGGGATATTTTGGCGACCACCTAATTGAGGCAGCAACGCGAGCACGCCGCTAGGCAGGCGATGCAGGCGTCGCCGCGGCTGGAAGACCGTCGAGACTTGGCCGGGGCGACACCGACAATGGCATGGCAAGGCTGGGCGGCGACAATTGACGGCGGCCGGAGACGATCGCCGACGGCTGCTGTCAGGAGTAGGGGATGGCGCCGGGAAGGAAGAAGAAGAAGAAAATTACCTTCGGTGGCAAACTTGTAAATAATGCTTGACTCGACACAGCTCGAGTTAAATAATACTACCAAGTCGTAAATAACACCTGACTTGATACCGACTCGAGTTAAAAATAATACGAACATGTAATAAATCTTAAAAAATGATTATTTTAATGGGTTATTAAACTATAGTCGGGTAACAATCATTAGCGTCGAACCTCAATAGCATAATGAAAATAAATAAAGTTCAAAACTTTGTAGAGTCGAATAAATTAAAATAATTTTATTAATAATATTTATGAATGAAAATAATACAAATCATTTTAAATAATTTGATTGAATAACTTAATTAATTAAATTGGTGTAAATAATAGTAGAGATTAAAACTTATAACCGTCAACTAAATCATCAAGATTGGGGTTAAGTAATTATCACCGCAAAGGAAAAGTAGATGCTTGTTTATTAGTAATAATTATTTTATCAACTGTTACGTATTAATTATGATTTAGATAATTAATTTAAAATGTAAAGTAGGACTTAAATGATTATATCACATGAATAATTAATTATCTCACTAGATTTGTTGAGAATTTAATATATAATATTTTTGAATTGTTACATGATATGTTGTCAAAATTTTAATAATGATATATATACAAGATCTTTAGTTGCATGCATTTCTACTCGAATAAAATTATACTTATGTATAATTTTATATTCTCGTTCAGATTAGGATCATTGGTCGCAACTGCAAGTTCGAAATATCCAAGTCCGTATAATCATTTGAAATGTTGTACTTTCCCTTGTTGGCAGCCCTGGTCAGCTTGAGCCTAGATTCGACCATCGCGCGCTGTAACGCAATCAGGGTCAAGGAATTGACTCAGTCCAACATGGGGCCGCACCTTTAAAATTACTATGTGTGTCTCGTATAATTATTTGAAATGTTGTATTGTTTATATAATTATTTGAAATGTTGTATTTTCTCAAACTGGTATAATTATATAAAATTTTGTATGTCACCAAACTGGTATAACTATATGAAATGTTGTATTTTCCCAAACTGGTAGCCTTGTCGGCACTAATCTCAGATTGAGCTGAGGGACAATTTCTAATCTCAGAATGAACTGGAGACCATGACTAATCTCAAAATGAATTGGGAGACCACCTAATCTCAGAATGAGTTGGGAGACAATTTCTAATTTCAGAATTAACTGGGAGACCATGACTAATCTCAAAATGATTTGGGAGACCACCTAATCTCAGAATGAGCTGGGAGACGACTTTTACTAATCTCAGAATTACCTGAGATATAAATTAATAATCTCAGAATGACCTAAGAGATAATTACTAAAGACTTGTGTAATAATAATAATAATAATAATAGCGAGTGAAATGATAATAGGGATTATATTGACTTGTTTCATTGAATTATGTGGCTTAGTGGTTTTATCACTAATGCGGAATTGCCTCCGCAGGTGAGCAGCATTGGACCGACGAATAGAAGTGTGGTTGGTGGTTCTTTTACCAAACTATGTATCGTGAAATCAATAATAAAAATTGGACTTCCTTATTATTCTCTTGTGTTATAAATGTGGCCATGGGAAATGGTCTGAGAGTGTGGGACAATTATTTAATATTTTAGAGAACATGATTTATTGTTATGATTTATATTATATGTTTCAAGACTTAATTACTGTATTTAAATTCATGTTCTGAAATGCTACATTTACATTAAGTATATTTTTAAGTAACACCCGATCCGGTTCGGGCGGGTCGTTACAATAGCTGCCACAAATTTCGCACACGTGATGGAAGAAATCTCATGTCGATGGAATGTAGTTTTTTCCATGGATTTCCACCAGTAAGATGCTTCCTCATGAGGCATGCATGTTGTCAACCTCACTTGATGGCAGCGGGGCACAGATAGAGCCCTAAACGCTTGTTTGGTAATGTCTATCCAGCTCTCTGCCATCATTGGATCGATCCCTCCAATAAATACTTCAGCTCCATTCTTCCTGAACTTTTCCATAGTGTAACGGTCACTATCATCAATAGCTGGCGACAACACTTGTCGGACTACCGGTGGCACTAGGTTTGGATCCTCCCTCGCTCGCCCGGGTCTACTAACCCTGCCCGTCCATGGGCACTCCCTTGACCACCATCTGGAGTGATTGTGGGACTCGCTGCTGCCTGCCCTTGGGCACTCCCTGACCACCATCTAGTGTGATTCTAAGACCCACTGCCGAGTTTGAGGCTTCATTCCCTGCTACCACTCCCGCTAACCGCTAAACATTATTTTGAACCACATAATTTGTATTTTCTGAAGCTTGTGCCAATCCCTGTATGACCATCAGGATTTGGGCCAATACATTCTCTGTGTTTGAATTTGACTGTGCATACTGGCTTCACTATCTACGGGTGCCTGCCATCTGAAACATCGAACCATCATGGTTCATTAACGTGTTCTTGTTCAATTTTTACTTAGGTCTATTAGCGAATGAATTTCTTAATTAATAACACAACACAGTGGGAAAAGATATTTTTTGGACTTTTCAACAAGGTACTTCAGTCATAAAATATGAGCTTGTGGGAAACCTGGCTCTGATACCACCTGTAACGACCCGCCCAAACCGGACCGGGTGTTGCCTAAAAATATTGTTAATGCAAATGTAACATGCAGGAACATGAACCGTAACATGGTAATTCATTCCAGAACATGAATTTTAATACGGCAAATAAGTCCAGAATTTATAAATTGTACAAATAAAACATGTCCTGTTGCATGTGGCAATAGTCCCACAGTCTCGGACCGTTTCTCATAACCACATTTATAACACAAGAGAATAATAAGGAAATCAAATCTTTATTATCAATTCACCAAACCTGGGTCACTTTTATTCTTCAGTCCAAAGTTGCTCACCTGCGGAGGAAATTCTACGTTAGTGATAAAACCACTAAGCCGCATAATTAAATGAAACAAGTTAATATAATCCCTATTATCATTTCACCCATCTTTATTATCGTTTCACAAGTCTTTTAGTAATTATCTCTTAGGTCATTCTAAGATTAGTAATTTTCTCTCAGGTCATTCTAAGATTAGTAATTGCCACCCAAGCCATTCTAAGATTAGAAATTTTCTTCCAATTCATTCTGAAATTAGGTGGTCTCCTACGTCACTCTGAGATTAGTCATTATCTCCCAGTTCATTTTGAGATTAGAAATCATCTCCCAGTTCATTCTGAGATTAGTGTCGACAAAGGCTACCAGCTTGGGAAAATACAGCATTTCAAATAATTATCTAGACCTTGATAGTTCGTATGTGAACTCGCAACTGTGACCAACTATCCTAATCTGAACGAGAACATAAAATTATACATAAGTATAATTTTATTCGAGTAGAAATGCATGCAACTAAATGACTAATATATATATCACTATTAAAATTCATCAAATATTAAATATTAAATTATTCATGTGATATAATCATTTAAGTCCTACTTTACATTTTAAATTAATTATCCAAATCATAATTAATACTTAACAATTGATGAAATAATAATTAACTGATAAACAAGTATTTAATTTTCCTTTGTAGTTATAATTACTTAACCCCGATCTTGATGATTTAGTTTACGGTTATAATTTTTAATCACTATTATTATTTATAGCAATTTAGTTAACTAAGTTGTTCGATTAAATTATTTAAAATAATTTGTATTATTCTAATTCAAAGATATTACTAACACAATTATGTTAAATTATTCAACTCAATAAAGTTTTGAACTTTATTTATTTTCGTTATGCTATTTAGGTTTAACGATTGTGATTTTTACCCAATCATAGTTTAATAACCCATTTTCTACCTTACTCACTCATTAGTAAAATAATCACTTTATTTACCTAATATTAAATTTAATATGGTCAAGGTGAAATCTTTATTTCATTAATAAACATCCGATTTAAAATTAACCGCTTATAATATGCCAATTAATTATTGACCATTTATCATTACCATATTTTTATTACTTATGTCCATGTCGATTTCGTCCAATAATTAATTAGTTTAGCAACTTTAACGCATAACCCATTAGAATAATTATTTTTAAAGATTTATTTTGAGTTAGTATTATTTTTAACTAGAGCTGGTGTTGATTCAGGCATTATTTACAAGTTTGCCACCCAAGGAATTCTTCTTCTTCTTCTTCCTCGACACCATCCTCTACTCCGGACTCCAACCACCCTCCAGCTGCTGCCGGCGGTCGCCTCCGACCACCATCAATCCTCACCGCCCAGCTCCGCCGTGCCGTTGCAGTGTCGCCCCCGTCAACCACGGCCGCCTTCCAGCCGTCAAGATGCCGGCGTCACACCTGCGACGCGTTCACGTCGCCAATTCCGCCTCCTGCAAGCGTTGTCGTCCCAATTGGGTAGTCACCTTGACACCCTCGACCCCCTATCGACCTTCCCCAGCTAGATTGGAACCCATCGCCACCCAGCACGGCCAAATTTCTTCACCCACTGCCGTCGCCTCTATTTTTTGCCGCCATCACCTCTATTCTTGCCATTTACCACCTCGGGCCGGCATCCACACATGTAAGATCGACCATACACTGATCAACGAAGAGAGTAGGATCATCTTCTGACATAGGAGCGACCGTCGCCACTGATTCCCAGCGAAGCTTTGCCTGTGCTTGTCCGTCTCTCCGAACAGGGAAACTCGTCGGCCATGGATCTCAATCATGTAAAAATTAGTTTGTTTTCTTATTGATTTAAAATCTTAATCCTCACGATTATAAATTAAGATTAATATAATTTTTTATAACAACTTATAACATTAAAATCAACTGTTATTAAACAGATCATGATATCCACCAACAACAACAAATAAATGAACGGTGATGTCTAACCATGAACTCTACGTGCTTGCAAATGGAAGAAAAAGAAAAGAAGATATGGAAAATACCCAGAACAAGGAGTATGCTCGCTCTGGCAAGGAAAAGGCGAAGAAGATGCGAATGAAGGCTAGGGTGGAGGATGTCCTTCATAAAATAAAATGAAATGACGGCTAGGGTATGTGAAAACACTTGTATTTCGCTTAACTAGTTATCCAGGTAAATAATAAAATATAATTGTTAACCGGGTAGAAAATATAACACGTTCGGTCCTTCATGGACCGCATCCGCAAAATTTTTTTTTTCACGGTCTTTACATGTTCTGATTTCTACGTTTACAAAGCTACAGAAATTGAACGTGGAGCAATATGGTTAGTCATAAATTATAAGCCTTTAAATGCAGTATTAAAATGGATTAGATATCCTATTCCTAATAAAAAAACTTGCTTAAGCGATGATATCAAGGAAGAGTTTTTAGTAAATTTGATCTTAAATCTAGATTTTGGCAAATTCAGATACATGAAAATGATAGATACAAAAAGGTGTTCAATGTCCCATTTGGAGAATATGAAAGGAATGTATTGTCATTCAGACTAAACAATGCCGCTTCTGAATTTCATAAGGTTAAGAATGATATTTTCAATCCTTATGTGAATTTCATCATAGTATATATTCATGAAGTGTTAGTATATTCTAATGATCTAGATCAAAACTTTAAACACTTAACTCAATTCCATAAAATTGTAAAACATAACGTGTAAAGCCCCGATTTTGGTTTATCTAAGAACCAAATCAGAAATGTTGCGATCGAGTCGAATTATGTTTAAAGTTGTTGGTCAGTAAGACTTGATCAATAAAATAGAACGAAAAACCTTCTCAGTAACATGAGAATGGAAAACATTATTAAATACCTGTCAAAACACATCCAATATATGTAAAAGTAGGAAAAGAAATAAATGCGTAGAGTGTGTGTAATGTTTATCTATCCTTCCACGAAAGTCAACTCAGGATTTGCAAGACCTACATATATTATATGCAAAACGTTAGGTACGAGTGTTACTGATCCACAAAATAACTAACACTGGGCGGTAAGCAAACATACTTAAGCAAGTGTCAGCTCGCTGCACAGCTAATGTTCATATTCATACATACAACACTTACACCCTCACATCTTTCATATTTCACCCACCACGGTACTCGAGTGGCAAAAGGAATAGTTAAGCTAATGCTACAAATTCCGTAAATGTGTTGTATTACACAGTACACTCATACACCACACTACCTCAGGGTTTGAAGGAGTACTAGTGCGGTCCTTACATATCTCCATACCACTCATTCTGGTATTCATGAAATTCATAAAAATGCTCGTACTTATATAATAGGTTTAGGGAAGAGGCTTGCATCATATATTTCTAGAGCTTTAGTTTGAAAACCAACAAGGGATCTCATCCTTGTAGTTTTATTAAACATGTGTAGAAACACAACTAAATGGCCCGACATCGAAGGAATTCGATAAAAAGCCACCGATGTCGTCCAATGTCTAAAACACAGTTAAACTCAACACGCAATGAGTTAAGAAAAGAGGGAGAGTCTTACGGACCTATGGTCCCTCCAATCGCATCTACACATCTACGACGAGCTCAGACTTTGAAATGTACATCGAAACCCACTACTAATTAAAATATTATCATCTCTATATGATGCATGCTCGTGGTGTGTGCTCATATCATTAATACAACCTAATAAAAAAATAGTGCTAGCAAACCTATAACTAAACATGTGGCATGAAAATCAAGCCATAATAATAATAAATAATAAATAAATAAATAAACAAGAAAATTCACTTATACATAATTAGATAAATAATAAATACATAAACATGAATAATATTCTAATCATAAAATAATAATATAATTGTACTATATATATATGGGTAAATACGAGTAAATATCAATATATACTCATATTAGTTAATATATATATATATATATATATAATAATTAATAAATAAATATAAAAATAAAATAGTTAATACTCATAAATCATGAATACTAATAATACCATAGTCATACAATACAAGAATACAAATTAAATACAAAAAATAATAACCTACAGATAATGAAGAAATTAATTAATTAATTAATAAGTAAATATATACAGTTTAGTAAACATAATAAGACTAATATTCATAAGTAAATATAATATTAATAATAACAATTAATCATGTAAACATTCATCATATATGATAAACATATAAATAAATAAATAAATAAATAAATAAAAATAATCATAACATCCAATCACACTAAATCAAGTGAATATGCATCACAACTAATATTAACATTCTCGAATTACCAAAAATGGGGTAAGAATGGACGAAAACGGTCCGAAAATGAGCTGAATCGGACTGAACCAAGCTAAACCTCACTGAACCGAATGGGCTGAACCAACCCAGTTTGGGTTAATTGGAAAATGGGCTGGGTTGGCTAGGCGGACCTGAATTGGATGGGCGGGCTCGGACATGGGTTGGTGGGCTGGTGAGCAAGATCAGGCAGGCAGACTCAAACGCGACGCGGGCAGGTGAACGCGACATAGGTAAACGGGCCAGTCTGGGGAGCAATGCTGACCATGGCCAAAAATGCCGACAGCGGTGTGGCTGGGCTTGCCTCTGATCAGGATTAACAAGGGGTGTCGAGGCGGAGGTGATGGTGGTGATGATCGGCTGAGCCCGGCCACTGGCTAGCCAGAAATCAGCATGGAAGGGGAGGTATCGCCGCCGGTGCGGCGACACAGCCGGCTGCGATCATAGCCAAAATGTTGATCTCAAAAAGATGACGCGCTTCGCAAGAGGTCAATTGTCGGCACAGGAAAACAGCTCGAAAGGGTGGCCATGGCGGTCATGAATAGTGATAAAAGTTGGTCTTCGATTGCGAATGCGGTGGTGTGGATGGTGGCAATGGGTACAAACAGATGGCTGACTGCGAGGTGGTCACAGCCGTACCAATCCGATGGCCGGAGGAGGGCCAGGGTTGCGCCGGTGGTGGGCCAAAGTGACCGCGGCGCTATGGGTGCATAATTCTGAAAAATGTGGGAAAGTTATAGTTAAATCAAAGGGAGAATGTTAGGGCCAACGTGGACAGCTCAGATCTTGACAGGTGGCACAATCCGAACGTCTGACAACTTGTGGTCTAGTAGACCCACCTATGGGTATACACAATATACATAGGGAGGAAAAGCTCGGATCGAGACCGTCTGAAGTCAAAACTGAGTCAAGTTAAAAAATTGACTATATAGGGGGAATCGAGGCAAGAAGGGTAAATGGGCCTCGAAACCCTAAACACAATTGTGTTGGGCCACGGGGCACAACCCGATAGTCCGAAATCAATAAGCTGCATGCAATGAGATACCCTGAAAATCCCAAATGGATACTTAACGCTGCAATAGTCTAGATTTAGGCCAAAAATCTTGGCTAACTCATAAAAATCATATGTATACCTCGTGTATACACTGATAACTCATGTTCTACTATATCATAACTAAAACTATCATATGCATGTCGGGCATACTCGGCCTCCATAACATGCTCATTGTAACGACCCGCCATTTTTCACGATATTGTGGGCCTAACTGGCTAGTTGTTACTCAAAAGTAAGTAATTATGTCAAACATTTTTTATAAATAATAACATACATAAACATCCCACAGTCTTGGACCGTTTCCCAGCAGCCACACTTATTTCTCAATTTAAAAGAAAAGGAGTCCTCATATTTATTTTGCTCCATACTCTGGATGTCAATCACCTAATCTTGTATCTGCACACCTGCGGAGGCAATTCCGCATTAGTGATTACAACACTAAGTAGTATAATAGATAAAACAAAACAAGTACATTCCACTATTTCCTTATGTTTATTTTAATATGCGGTGGAGCGATTCCGCTATACTCCAAAACAATGCGGAGGAGGTGTCCGCTGTGATCCGCACACCCCGGCCGTAGCCTTTTTATGGGGAGGCTACCACTACCGTCTCCAGTGCCAGTGCCTCGCACACCCTGGCCGTAGCCTTTTTGTGGGGTAGCTATCACTGCACTCGGGTGATTGCTATGCCCCGTTTGTGGGGAAGCTCTCACTACCAATTCTAGTGCCAGTGCCTCGCACACCCCGGCCGTAGCCTTTTTATGGGGAGGCTATCACTGCACTCCAGTGCCAATGCCTTGCACACCCCGGCCGTAGCCTTTTTGTGGAGCGGCTATCACTGCACTCAGGTGATCGCTATGCCCCGTTTGTTGGGAAGCTCTCACTGCCAACTCTAGTGCCAGTGCCTCACACACCCCGGCCGTAGCCTTTTTATGGGGCGGCTATCACTGCACTCAGTGCCAGTGCCTCACACACCCCGGCCGTAGCCTTTTTATGGGGCGGCAATCACTGCACTCTAGTGCGATGGAGGAATCGTTGTGCCTCACTCACCCCGGCCGTAGCCTTTTTATGGGGCGGCTATCACTACTCCAAAACAATATCGATGCATTACATGATTCACACACATAACACGACCCAGTGTCGGACTGAGTCAATTCATTAACCCCGGTTGCACTTCGTGCATGGTGGTCGAATCTGGGCTCAGGCCGACCTAGGCTACCAACAAGGAAAATACGATGTTCTACCTATTATACGTACCTGATTTGTGATTACGTCTGACTGTGATCCGTGAACCCTAATACAGTAATGGGGAGGTCGCCTGGGATGGAGATGAGGGATGAAATACTCACACAGTAATGGGGAGGTCGCCTGGGACGGAGATGAGGGATGAAATACTCCCTCCTCCTGCATATATATACACTTCAACCATTCCCTCCATTAAATTCTCATACCCCATCATCCATTGGTATTTCCTAGGTTCAATGACCCCTTCATTAAATTCTCACACCCCATCATCCATTGGTATTTCCTAGGTTCAACGACCCCTTCATTAAATTCTCACACCCCATCATCCATTGGTATTTCCTAGGTTCAACGACCCCTTCTCCTTTTTTAAAGAATAAATGACGGCTAGGGTTTGTGGAAGCACCCTTTCATCATAATTCCTTTAACCGGGTAATTGGGTAATTAACACGGTTCACTTAACCTTTTCACTCAACCTCTTAAATGGTATGGTTCACTTAATTAATGTGTTCGACTCGACTGATTCAACTAGAATCGTCCGATTAGAAATTACTTTTCAATTTAACTGGGTAATTCATACTTAACCAGCTAAAATTTTTTTTTCCGGGTCTTTACACTCATACAGCCATCTGGGCACATATTCTTAAAATCGTTCTAGCTCGACCTCACTCGAACCAACTCGAGACTAGTCCAAACCGGCCAACTATAACCATGTAAGACCCTTACCCGAAGTTGGGGTTTTACATAACAGAATTGTGTTATCAAAAGAAAAATGTATTTAGTTCAAATAAAAACTAAATATTTAGGGCATGGGATTGAAAATGGTTATATTGGGCCCATTCAAAGATTACTTGAATTCTCAAGCAAATTTCCACATGAATTAAGAGATAAAACTCAATTACAAAGATTCTTAACTAGTTTAAATTATGTTTCTAATTTTTTTAAAGGTTTAGCCAAAGATTGTAAACTGCTATGGCAACATCTTAAGAAAAATCCTCTCCCTTGGTCTGCAACTCATTCGAAGGCAGTCCAAAATATTAAGCATAAAATCCAATTTATTCCTTGCCTTAGTTTAATGGATCTCTTTGCTTTAAAAATTGTAAAAACTGAAGCATCTAACTTAGGATTTAGGGGTATCAAACCAGGTAGCCTGTGCTAGTGCACAACTATCTTGGTTGTGCTGCAATTTGGATCTAGCCATTGAAAAAGCATCCAATGGTAAAAAACCTGTGATGATTTTTAATAATTCTCGGAAACTTTCCAACGATAAAAAAATCTCTGATGAGTTCTCCCTCTCCCTCCCCTTCGCCGCCCCGCCGCCACACCTCTGCCTGATTGATTCTCGGAGTGGGTTATGTTGGCAAATATACACTCCAGCAAAAACAAGCCAGAAAATATTTCCCCTACTCGATGAAATGAATAGGAGACACCCAAGATAAAAATGGATGGAAACTTTCCTCCCAATTTAGAGAAAAGAAAACCAACCTACTCGATCAACTTTGATTAAGAAATCTCTTACAATCAAGTATCGAAATAAAATTTGAGAAAACTCTCCTAACCTAAATCAGATCAATAACAAGATCTGAAAGATACAATTCTTGAGAAATTGAGAAAACTATCATACACCTCAAATGAAAAATGGATCAATCTCACACCCTGGATTACGACCCCACTTCAACTTGAGATGATGAAAAACTTCTCCAAACTCTCCCCTTGTGAGTGAAACCACTCCCCGTTATATGTGGAAAAACTCCACCCAATACATGTAGAAAATTCTACCAAAGTGTGAAAAACTTCACCCCAATAAAAGTAGAAACTCTACCCAAATGTGGAAAACTCCACCCAAAAGAGTAACACTACTCCCAATTACAATCCACAGACAAAGGTAGAGAAAGAAAAGAAATTAACCACTGTTGATCTTGTCGAAGAACCCGAAGTCATATCTTCACCTCACAACAAACAATTTCACTTTCTTCTCCCACATGCACTACCAATAGTAACCCTGTCTAGATCTGTAATCCCTCAAGTCTCCCCTAAAGGAGAACACTCCATGGAACTTCCCCAAAGGGAAAGCACACCGAACACATACCTCTAATCACATATTTATAGACTAGAGATATGAATACCACTTGGAAATGAAGAGCCAACTCCAAACACTACTTCTTGAGCATTGGAATCCTCACTAATGAGTCTCTTCACGTATTCCACAAATTCTCATCGAATTCGTCGTACCTCTTGGTTTATCTTCATGTCTTCACGACTTTCAATGTGACTGAACGCTTTCTCATGGGAGGGAATATCTCAACAATTCTCCCCTTCCCGAGCATGAGAAACACCTTGGAAAAATTTCCACACATGTGCATCCTTGCTTCCATCAATCACAACACAACCCATCGATAACCAATGCGCATACAAGCATACTCAAGTCAGCTCGATTACGGGTCTTTGACCCACCTGCCTGAAAATGCTACACCTCATTAGCATCAATCGGCCTTACCACTTTCTTGAATGTGACTCGTCATGCCTCTTCGACACAATTCCCTTTATGGATTTTCTCAATTAGCAACTGTCTACCCTCTGGCTCGAACAGTGCACCCACCTGGGAGAAAACCCAAAACTGAGGTTGGAATACGCACCATAGGAACAATTCATCAAACATTGCTCCGCACACTCTCCCGTACTCACATTCAGCTTGGAGATGGGAAGATCCAACAACTTGATCAGCCCCAAGCTCCTGAACTTGTCCCCCTCACCGCATTCGGCATCGCTACACTTCGCCATCCTAGTCAGCTGGGTGCCAAGCAAGCACTTGCACTCAGACAGCCCATTACAACCGCAGTGAGAGAAGAAGTGATAGGGGATCCGAGGTCTGTTCCACACCAGGTCCCAAACCACCGTCACTGGTAGCCATGTCCGTTGCTCCAGTATGCCGGACCTGTTGAGCTGGAACCTTCATATCAAGGAAGAGTTGGAGACCGATATGGTGAGCACCATCATTGTCGACCATACCACTTGTCGACTACCACATGAGGAGGGAAATATTTTAACGCATCTCGCCTAACGACTCATGTGCAATGTTCTCTATCTCCCCTGATTAGGACTTCTAGCACATCTCCCATACTCGTATAAAAGAAACACTTATGCTAGCATAGCCTAAAGGTCATCTCGACAACATATACGAGTAGGTCTCGATCATGATCATGGAGTACATCACTCCCGTTGAGTGCATCATCCTCAACGTCCTCTACGTGACCATCGACTTCACCATCTGCAAGTCAATCCGGATGTCATAGGAGGTCGACCGCTCCCACGACCAAACACTCTCCATCAAAGAAGACAAGAGCAAGATGGGACTCCATCACCTGAGTCGCCGACATCAAGACAGCGAGCTCCGTCCCTGTGGTGATGCTCAACAAGCCATTGTTCAGCTACACCTTGGCAGATCTCCCCTCGGCAACCTTCCTCTTCAATCGAGAAGCTCACTCTTGCCGAAGGCCACACTTGACAAGGCGGACATGCACTTGCCGGCCATTTGTCAAGCTAGAAGAAGTAGCTATCCCAGTGAGAACAATAGCAAAAGTGAAATGATCTGGTCTCACACCTGCATACACCATCCTGCACCAAAAGCTCCAAACTTTGGAGTAGGAAAGCTGTAAATACCCGGCAATCACAGCATTCCGTGACACCGTATCCCTCACTGAGCATTTGCAGAAGAACACCTCTGCATCGGAAACCTTCCTATATCTGATCAAAGCTGTGAGGAACGCATTCATCAGAAACACGTTCGACTCGAACCCGAGCTTCACGACCAGCACAAGTACCTGGTACGCACCGCTCGCATCCTCCGACCATCGCAGCCCTGCCGGCTGTTGTTTCCGGCTGCCACAGCCGCGCTGGCTGCGGCACAAACACCTTGGCCGCCAACAGCAACTAAGACGAGTTGGTTTGCCACCTTAGCACCGCCGACTTTGGCCTGCCAGCAGCAGCAACATAACTGGGCAGCCGTCGCGGACCCGCATGTCTGCCCATCGCGGCCTTGCTTGGCTGCCCGTCGCGACTCCGCTTGATCGCTGTCGCGTTTGCAGCAGCAGACCACCGGCCGCTGGCTCCCCTTGGCCGCCGTAGCGCCGGCCGATCACTGGACGTCGGTCTGCAGCAACAGGATCTCCGACCGCCCAGTTGCGCTTGCAAATCGCCTAGCCGCCCGTCGCGGCTACGCCTGGCCACCATCGTGGGCTGGTCCGCTATGAACGCGGCCCCCCAGCCACCCTGGCCACAGGCGCCTGCACCGCCTCCTTCGCCGGTCGCGACCCCGGCCTAGCGGCCTCCCTGCCGCCCGGCCTCGCTGGTCGCCGGTCACCCGCCTGTCGCAGACTGGGCTGCTTCCAGGTGGCCCCCGGGCTTCTCCGCCGGCCGCCCCTCAGGCTTTTGGCAGCCAGCCAATGGCTCCTCTCTTAGCCGCCGGCCCCAGATCTTGGCCAATGGCTGCAGGCTGCAGCTCCGGCTCTGCTGGTCACTGACTGCTAGCACCAGATCCAGAAACAAATGGGCCGCCATCACGGCTCCTCTCTGGCCTCCAGTCGAGCGCAAGGTTTGCCGCCAGCTGTGGCCCGCCGGCAGTGGGTTGCCAGCCTCTCACTGTCGGCTGCGGCTGCGGCTGCCGCCCGCTGGTTCCACCTCTCGGCTACCAGCTCCGGCTCCGCTCTCAGTCGCTGACCGCCACTCCTTCGTGCATTTGTCGCTGCAAACACTGGAACACAGCTACCGCTTGACCGCTGCGACTCCGACTGGTCGCCCGCTGTGGCTCCTCTGCTGATCTAAATTGGGCCGCATGTCACAGCCCAGACGGCTGCGGGATTGGGCCATATGGTCGCGGCCCTCAGCCTCCATGGCTGCATGAGGCATGGCCATCATGCAGCCCCCGTGTTCCCGGCTCCGCTCCTCCCTGCCGACCGGATGCCAGCTGCAGCCAGCTTGCTGCAGGTCACCGCTTCACCGACCACCATAACATGAACCTCCACAGGTCATGAAACCACAGCTCCACAAACCAAAGCATGATCCAAAATATGAACCAAAGCTCTGATACCGCTTGTTGGGAAACATACACTCCAGCGAAAACAAGCCAGAAAATATTTC